>JAENRT010000420.1:0-17048 GCA_032173475.1 Amanita phalloides
TAACCTCTGCTCCGCGCACATCGAGCTATGCGGTGCAACAAGCGCTCGACGTCATGCGCGGCATCCTCGACCGAGATCTTCGTCGGCGACGCTCTCGCCGTCCACCGCCATCGCGCGCTCCTCGCTGCCCTGGCCCGTATCGTGGACGAGATGCGGACGCGCTTTTGACGAGGTCAGGGCGGGGTGCGATCCGATAGGTATTTTGGAGATGTTAGGCCGTGTTTAATGGGGCAGGACGTGGATAGATATGGGAGGCGGTGGGTGTTTGAGCGAGGGGAGAAGGAGAGGGAGGGTTAGAGATGGAGGAGCTCTCCGGCCGAGTGCGGGCAGAGCTCGATCGTGCACGTCCTCGACGTGTTTGGGCGTGGACCACGAGTCGCGGGCGTGCAGGATGGGGGGAGGTCGTTCCTGTGCCAGGATGAAGGCGTACATGCCGTACCAGCATCGGCTGTTTATCGACATTTGGCGGCGTACCCGCGGCCGTTGCGTGCGTTTGTTGCGGTGCGTGCCTCAGGGAGAAGGGGGGGAGGAGTTGAGGCGGCGTATAATGAGGCGGTGGGTGCGCTCAAGCGGTTAGGGATGCTCATATGGTGATTGCGGCGCTGTATATTTTGGGGCCGGCGAGGAGGGCCAGGGAAAAGGAAAGGAACAGGAAAAGGAAAAAGGGAGAGGGGAGAGGATGGCTCAGAAAGGGACAGGAGGCACAGAACTCGTTGGATTTCTGAAGGAGACTCGGAGACGGACAATGGATACGGTGATACCATGACACTAATTGAACTATGTTGACTAGCTGAACAGGCCACCTTCCTTTCCTCTCGTTGTTATTTTCCCTCGTTGCGAACCTTCTGAGCGCACGATGAATGTATATCACTGTTTCCGCATTCCTTTTTTATTTTATCAATAAGTTTTTGCTATCAGCGAGTTAGTCATTTGATAACGCTAATGAACATGAACGAGGCGGGCGTACGTGCTCGTCCATCATTGAAGACATGTCGTTCCCGGCGGCTATCGTTTTAAATGTCAGACATAACCATGTGCAAGTTGGGCAAATTCGAGAGGCTTACGCTCCACAGTGCCTCCCCCCATTCTTTTGACAGGCCGACTGAAAGACCGACGACGGACGGACCAATGGGGAGGTTGGAAATCCCGACGGGAAGGTCCAGTGGGAGGCTGCTGATTGCCAGTCCCAACGGGTGCGCCTTGCACAACGGCACAAGCGACGAGGAGGAAGAAGAAGAGAGAACGAGTAGAGTGTAACATATCGGAGCGTTGTTGTTCTTGTTGTAGAGAGACCTGCTTGCGAGTGACCAGCACTTGGGAGGGAACAAGAGGCACTGGTCGTTCGATCTTTTATATCATTTTGGAGCGTCTGATGAAGATTGCACTTGCGTGTGTGTGTGTGTGCCAGTGCAGTGTGCGTAGCAACCGTCGAATGATATCAACACATAAAACCCGACTTGCGTGATGTTGCAGGCTTGGGCATCTTGTTACAGACGGAGATGGAGCTGCTTGGAAACGTATATCACCGAGCACTCCATCCCCGTTGGAATAAATGATACGTTTCCACCCCCTATGGCTCGATGGGCAATGTGACACTCGCGCGATGTTGCGGGCTTGGGTCGGGCATCATGCATCAAGCCTGATGCTTGGTATGCATTCTCACGAGGATCAAGCCATCATTGAGTGAGGGCACATCCATGGCTCCGCATGTCTAACTCTCGGTCTTGACGGCGCCGTTAATACTCACCCATGCCAGAACCCCCCGAAATACCGCCAAATGCCTGATCTCAAAACTGCAGATTTTTCTCTGGACAGATTTTGGGGCACATGTCAGACATGACCAAACATGTCAATAACATTTGAGATTGATTGATTATGAGAAATGCCTGGCAATGGTTGCACCAACTGTCATGCATGAAACCCTTCATAATATTGTTCCTGATTGGATTGGATCTGAGTTTTGATGTTCATGGCCCACCATGCCAGCATACCATGATGGACCTGTCTTTTAGACCTTTCCCACTGTTGGCTGACCAATCATCAGCAAATCAGTTGAAATAGCTCTAGCTGCTCTGGCTGCTTTGTGGAGTGGCCAGTGTTATGATGACAAGTTGTCATCCAATCTAATCAATGATGTTATGCCATGAGGATTGTCCGAGACAATAACAAAGTGAAGTCTGGCAAACGTGATTGAGTAGACAGTGCTAAGTCCGATGAAGGAGACTCAGGCTTGAGATGAATGAGGTGGATGAGAGTGCTTGAACAACAACTTTGACAATCTCACCAGAACTAGGAGTTTCCGGAGATGTAACTTGTGTATTACAAGCTAGTCAAACTTAAGGTTTGACCTAAGACAAACTCTAGTATTTATACATGAACCTACTGTCTGTAAAAGGTAACAAATGTGCTAGAGAATGATATCATGGCTATGAGATCATAATGCGTCATTAGTGATATCATAGTGACATCATAGAAATGAAACGATGGTAGGCATATGTCATGAGTGAAAAAGGTCACACTTATGTGAGTGGTGACATTGCATAATCATAGAGATGAAGTGGTGATGCATAGACATTCATATAAGGAAGGTGCTGACATAAGAAAAATAAAAATGTTTGCATGGGTTGTAACACTAGCTCTCCTTTAGAGAACTTGTCCACAAGTACTAATCCGATATAATACAAAATGAAAACAAAGTCGAGGGCTTACTCAACATTATTAAATTCAGTTTCGGTCCACCAGGCTGGCTTTCTGAGGTGGAATTCTTTGTCATCACTGTCTGGGCAATTTTGGTTATTAAACCAGGCATGGTGTTCATCGTTGTTATCAAAAGTAACAGTACCAGGGCGGGTTCCCTGTTGATATCCTTGGTGCATTCAGTGGGTAGTGCATGGGCAAGTAGGAGGTGGGTGTGAAGGGCAAGGCAGTTGCTGATGTTCAAGGCATGCTGATGGTCCAGGGGTTGATCTGGCATCAGCAGTTTGATTGCTGATGGGTCTAGGGAGGATGACTTGACTAGGGACATGCTGTGATGTCAAGTGTCCTCAAGAATTATAGATCAGGCACTGAGGGCAGCATGGCTGTTTTCATGGTGCCTGTGGTGTAGCAGGCATGTTTCCTCTTTGTCTTGGCAGAGTAGTAGGATTGACAGATGTGAAGACAATTGGAGGATTGATGGGTATAGCAGAGGATGTGGATCCTTTGGGTTGTCTCATTGCGAGAGGGGTTCTCGTCATGAGCAGCACAGTAGAGTCGAGTTTGGCAAGAGTCTGAACTACTACTTGCATTTCATCTCCATTGAGGATAGTGTGTGGTGTGGCAGTCAGCCTTGGTTGCAATTTATCATTAACTAAACTGGAAGTGGCTAAGGTCTTGTTCTTTGCTTCTTTGATCTGTCCAAGGATGTCACCAATCTGGTCTTGAATCTCGTTGGAGATATTGATGATCTCATGTCAGTTAGGGATGCAGTAAATAGGGTTGAACCAGGAATTGATCTTGATCAAGTTCCTGATATCATTAGTTTGAGGGAGGATATGTATGCAGTTAGCTCAGACAAGCTTGATTGCACTAATGATGTACCATTCAATGTCGGTTATTAATAAGCAGTGGAGGAGATCCAGGGCAAGCTGATCAAGGTTGATCTGGATGGATTTGGTGAGTTCCCACACTAGGTGGTTGATGTTGATGAAAGTCTCAACAAGGTGAGTACAGTCGAAGTTTGTGTGCTTGATGGCAATCTGTCTGATGGCAACGGCGTGTGGTTCACTGGAAAGTATTCAGACTTGTGCAAGACAAACAATGATTGCTTGATCCAGTTTGATCCTGGTGAAAGTGCAGGTTCTCCTAATTTGACCAAGTATTTGTGGATAGGTAGTACAAGCAATAAATGCTCCTGAAAATCCATGAGTTCCTCGAGTTGGAATGGTTCGTGGACCTCTAGCTTCTGTCTGATGTAGAATATTCATTCTGCCACTGCTGGTAGCTTGGCTACCATCTGCTGGACTGTCTTGGGTGCCATCTTCAGTATCCATCAGAGCATCTGATGGAATGTGTCCCTGATGACTCTCAGGTACCACATTACTAAGATCTGATCACATAGCTCCTGTTGGTATATCTTCTCGCATGGGCGAGGAGGAGACTTGGGTGGTGGTGGTCGAGGTGGGCATCAGCATAGTGGGACTATGAGGGTCATTGGTCTGTGGGATATGTGACTCTGGCATGATGTCGTTAGGGTCAAAGTTGGAAGGGGTGTCATCACGTGGATCAATAAGCCTGGGGGGTGTAGTGGCAAGCCTAGCAATGAAAGGGTTAAGGGATCATCCTTGCTCATCAACTGCATGGTAGGTAGAGTAGATATGTGCAATGGGTGAGGAGGAGCGAGAAGGCATATAGTTTTGGTTTGTTTAGCGATGCAAAGATTGCTGGGGCTAATGGAGTTGTCTTCTGCTTTTATATGTCTCTAGAAGTTCTTCTGCATTTGTCAAGTTGTGTTCAGGTTCCCAAGTGTTATGTGATGTGTCATAACCTTTCCATTTGATGAGATATTGATACAAGTTTCCTTTCTTGTGATGCATGATGATCACTTCAACTCCATACTCTTCTTGTCCATTGATGAGGTCAGGAGGTGGTCTCATTTCATTCAGTCCATGTGCATCAGTTTCTTTGTAAGGCATAAGGAGTGCTGCATGAAACACTGGATGAATTTGCCATTGGCTTGGTAATTTTAGTCTGTATGTCACTGGTCCTAGAACTTTTTCTATAGAGAACAGTCCTTCCTGTTTAGGGGCGAGTTTTTGTGTCTCATATGGTATCTGGAGATTTCTGGAATCTAACCATACTTTGTCACCTTCTTTGAAGGGTTTAGAGTGGCACATGGTGTGCTGTGTCATTTTTAGATGTGCTAGTTCATGTGTGGCTAGTGCTTCTTCTCTTGCTTTGTGTAGCTGTTTCAGATGTGCATCTGCAGCAGGTGCATCGGTGCATTTTACTACTTCTGGTAGTGCTACAGGGTCTGTTCCATACATGAGGTGAAACAGTGTTTGTTTCAGCTCTTGATGGGTTCGTTGATTATGCACAAATTCAGCAATAGGTAGAATTCTGCTCCAGTTGGTTATGTCATAGGTGCAGAATATGCAGAGATAGATTTCGAGTTCCTGATTTAGGCATTCAGACTGTCCATCAGTCTGTGGATGAAATGCTGTGCTCATGCGATGCTTGATCTTGAGCATGCTTATTATCTCCTTAAAGACTTTTGTGGCGAATTGTGGTCCATGATCTGAGATCATGATGTCAGGGAGGCCAAAGCATTTGAATACTTCTTTGATGTATAGCATTGATGTGAACCTTCAGGACGCTGCCTGAAAATCAGCTATACTTGCAAACACAACCTTAAACAATAAGGGTGACCTGTGCAGAGCACCACTTCAGTGCTAGCCAGGGATGTCGAGGGTTTGCGATAGTGAATGTGTGTGGCCAAGGGCTTTTGAGGGGTGCGAGTTTTGTCATTTCTTGAGTAATTCACCAGAAAGTTAACTTGGGGGTGATGACGAGTGCGTCACAATTTGAATGTCAAGTGTGAACTCTGAGAAGTAGTTGTAGACCTTGGGGCCTTTTGAGTTGGGCTTCAATCGCTCTCGGCCTGAAGTTATAGAACTGCTAAGACTGTCAAAAATCACTACAAATATTTAGGAACGCTGCCAGACTGTGTAGACACCATGGGTGAACACAATGAACTAGGCTGGAATGCTCTAATCACAGCTGAGAGAGTCTGAGAGAGGGAAAACTTTTTTATTTTTCTCCTACTACTACTATGTATAGAGAAAGTATTTATATTCAAGGTATGAACTATGAAATTCACTTGCACCAATAAGGAAGTGTCCAGGCTGTAACATCGCATGGCNCATAAGGAGTGCTGCATGAAACACTGGATGAATTTGCCATTGGCTTGGTAATTTTAGTCTGTATGTCACTGGTCCTAGAACTTTTTCTATAGAGAACAGTCCTTCCTGTTTAGGGGCGAGTTTTTGTGTCTCATATGGTATCTGGAGATTTCTGGAATCTAACCATACTTTGTCACCTTCTTTGAAGGGTTTAGAGTGGCACATGGTGTGCTGTGTCATTTTTAGATGTGCTAGTTCATGTGTGGCTAGTGCTTCTTCTCTTGCTTTGTGTAGCTGTTTCAGATGTGCATCTGCAGCAGGTGCATCGGTGCATTTTACTACTTCTGGTAGTGCTACAGGGTCTGTTCCATACATGAGGTGAAACAGTGTTTGTTTCAGCTCTTGATGGGTTTGTTGATTATGCACAAATTCAGCAATAGGTAGAATTCTGCTCCAGTTGGTTATGTCATAGGTGCAGAATATGCAGAGATAGATTTCGAGTTCCTGATTTAGGCATTCAGACTGTCCATCAGTCTGTGGATGAAATGCTGTGCTCATGCGATGCTTGATCTTGAGCATGCTTATTATCTCCTTAAAGACTTTTGTGGCGAATTGTGGTCCATGATCTGAGATCATGATGTCAGGGAGGCCAAAGCATTTGAATACTTCTTTGATGTATAGCATTGATGTGAACCTTCAGGACGCTGCCTGAAAATCAGCTATACTTGCAAACACAACCTTAAACAATAAGGGTGACCTGTGCAGAGCACCACTTCAGTGCTAGCCAGGGATGTCGAGGGTTTGCGATAGTGAATGTGTGTGGCCAAGGGCTTTCGAGGGGTGCGAGTTTTGTCATTTCTTGAGTAATTCACCAGAAAGTTAACTTGGGGGTGATGACAAGTGCGTCACAATTTGAATGTCAAGTGTGAACTCTGAGAAGTAGTTGTAGACCTTGGGGCCTTTTGAGTTGGGCTTCAATCGCTCTCGGCCTGAAGTTATAGAACTGCTAAGACTGTCAAAAATCACTACAAATATTTAGGAACGCTGCCAGACTGTGTAGACACCATGGGTGAACACAATGAACTAGGCTGGAATGCTCTAATCACAGCTGAGAGAGTCTGAGAGAGGGAAAACTTTTTTATTTTTCTCCTACTACTACTATGTATAGAGAAAGTATTTATATTCAAGGTATGAACTATGAAATTCACTTGCACCAATAAGGAAGTGTCCAGGCTGTAACATCGCATGGCCCATTCAATAAGAGACAATTTGATAAGAATATTTGAAATAAAGGCAGATATTGCTGATAGCTTCGCCAAGGCATCATAATAAATTGTCATTTGGCTACATTGGGGAGGGAATGGGGCTGCAAACACCATTGACCATGAGTGATAGGGAACGGATGGGTGCAACCACAACCGGCATTGACTTCACATAAGATCGAGGGATGTTGAGTACATTTGAGGAATTGTTCAGCAGTTAAGCATGCACCAGGCGAAGGTCCATGATGTCTGGATGGAATTCCAGCTCGTTAGGAATGTCGAGGGCATGCCAGGTCATAATGCATGGAAGAATTCAATGGGCTGGCACCAAGAATGGATAAAGATGTCCCCTACAATCCAGCAGGGTGAAATGTGTAATGTCCCTTCTGATGACCAAGTAAGGGCCTCCACTGTCGACCTGAACATCCCATCCTTCGTCGCAAACTTCGATGGAAACCTTCCACACTAATTGGCTCACACTAACCTCAACACCCATCGATGACAGTTGAACTGCCTGAATCTGCTTGTGTAACATTAAGAATGGTCCCCCAACCAGAAGATTCATCCTGTTAAAGAGGGAAGATGTGATTCCACTGGTGGTCGTATATGCATAATTGATCTCTGTGGGGGCCATGGGTTTGAAAGTGTGCGAGGCCTCGAGTATGCTTGACAAAGTCAAATCTGTGCATGCTGCTCTTTGATCATCTGTGTATGCTCCCAAAGGCGGGTATTGCAACAGCATGTCTTCATCATTTCTCACACTGACCAAGCTAGGCATCGGCGACAATATTTGATCCACTAATGAATGCGCCTTGGTCGGCCTCGAATAATCATGGAATCCATTAACTGGCATTGGTCGCAGTGTCATCGAGGAGTAAGGGAAGTATTTGCATCCTAGGGAACTTGTCCAGTCTTATAGCCCTGCTATAGCCTTGCAAATTGTGCCTAATTGAATAGCCTCTATTTTCAGGCCTCATACCATGTGTTTCTAGTACCTGTACTTGAACCTTTCTCCCTATTGTTGAATGGTGCCTTGGCCTAGAACATTGTCAGTGGTTGCCATCAAATAATGCAGTTTCAATTGATTTCAAATTGGTGATCAATGCTACTCGATGTCTCACAAGGGCTCACAATGGCTTGAGGTATCAATATCATGCCTCTCTGCCTATTCGACTCCTGCAAACACTATCAAAGATGGATTCCTAGTCTTGCATTTTGTCAGACTTTGCTTGATTCCCACTCAGCCGACTAGCCCACTCATCAGCATCACTGTTTGTTTGGCAGTAATTGTTTTATGGCAAGGTGATAGAACTACCCCCTTTGTAAGGCCTTGATTGACCACAACAAGAATAGAATCATAACCATCTGAAAGGGGCAAATCAGTGATGAAATCCATAGTTATCTGTTGAAAAGGCCATTGGGTGTGGGAAATGATAGGTATCAAAGGTGCAGCAGTGGGATGAGTATTCAGTTTCATCTGTTGGCATGTGCCACAGCCATCCATATATTTCTTCAATAACACTGTCATTCCAGGCCACCAATACTGTGCTTTTAATAAGGTGAGTGTCTTAAAGAAGCCAGGGTGTCTTGCTGCTTGGCGATTCATGGTATTCTTTGATGATGTCATGTCAAAGATTGAGATCGTCAGGCACATAGGTGATGCCTTTGTATAATAATAGATCTTCTTCAAATTTCCAGTTGGAGATGTTACTTCTAAATGGAGGTTGGGGTATTTTTTGGCAAGGCACCTGTTTGATGTCTGTTAACAAATGTGCCAGTGTGTTGCTATTTAATAATCTTTTGCAAAAGATCTAGTGAGAGGCGATCAGATGAAGCATAGCTTCTGGAAGCATAGTGACTTTTTCTCATCTTCTCTCCTGGCAGTGTGATCAGGGCAGCAGATAGGGGGCATCGGACTTGTTGTAATTTTGCACCATGGGGGGGGTACATGTAATTAATTCGAGATTTATATCTTGGATAATTATTCACCACAGCTTTGTCTTGCTGTGCAAGTGTTGGGGAGCACAGTAATAGTGTTATAATTTTTAATGATGTATCAAATGATAATGGTTATGGGTGCTCCAAGGAGGAGTATCTCCATTCTTTGAGTGTGTGAATAATGAGCTATAGAGTTTCTCTGTCATAGAATTTGCCAATTGCATTCATGTTGGGAGTTAATGCATGAGAGAGGTGATCCACATGGGTGTAATTGTCCATTGGCTATCCACTTGGAGTAGGTAGAACTAATAGCCGCATTTGGGAAAGTGTCGGTTTCCAAGATAAACAGTTTAGTTGCATCTGGCATAGCTAGACAGGGGTGGGCCATAAATTGTTCTTTTAGGAGTCAAAATGACAGCTTGGGCATTCTGCTGACAGTCTCCATCCAAATTTTAATTCTTTTTTTTTGTTAAATCATGCAAGGGTTTGCAAGGTGTGCGAATGAGTGATAAAGTGGCAATAGTAGTTGCCAAACCTAAAAAATGAAGCATACTTGTTTTAACTTAGTAGGAATGGGCCAATCCCTAACTCTGGCTAATTTGAAATTGGGTCCATTTGACTGTATTGTGGGATACAATCATGCAAGGAATTCCACTTCTTCCTGGGCAAATTTACAATTTTTTCTAATTTTAGAAAAGATCATGGTGTTGTAGGCATTTCCAGAATGCATTTAGTTTGTGACTCAAGTTCTTCTATTTTTTTTTTATTTTTTTGGGTGCTTGCACAAATCAGGATGTCATCCATGTAGATGACAACGCATCCTTTGTCCTCATGGTCTAATGAAATAATTTGTCCATCATTGCTTTGAAAACATTGGCTGGTGAGTTTCAGAGTCAAGACATTAACTGTGGGTTCAAACATCCTCTGTTTTGTTGATGAAAGCAGCTTTCCATTCATTGCTTCTTTGATCTGGACATTATTGTATCCCCATGTGAGATCAGCTTTGTAAAGTAACGTGCATCTTTAAGCTTGATCATGAGATCAGAGATAGGGGTAAGGGTTGAATTTTGGTTAGTCCATTCATTTAGGTACCATAATCGTGGACATGGTCTCAGGGGCTTTAACGCATCCTTTTTAGGACAAAGAAGAAGGGTGATCTTGTGGCAATTTTGATTGTTTGATATATCCTTTTGCAAAGTTGTTCTTAATCCATTCATCTAAGCAAATTCTGTTCCAATGGGACAGATTGGGTAATCTTCAATTTGCAAGGGACAAATCCTTCCTTTTATTTCAATGGTGTGATCCATGGCTTGTCTCGGGAAAACATTCTGAGGCTTCTTTTCGAAACAGATTACATTCTGGAATACTCAAGAGGTACTTTATGTCCTCAGCAGAGCTTGGTACTGCCAAACCTTTAATAGTGATGCTCCATCTGGTTGTGCTGGGGTGAATTTGTGATCACTATTCTTGAATTGATTCCTAGCCACATACAAGTGAGGCTGACCTCTGTCTGGGCAACAGTTTCGCCACTGTGTGACATCATGTACTGCTTGACTAGAGTGTCATTGTATTCTGCACATCTTCTAGATCCATCTGGACGCCCAGACTCCATATTCCATGTGCAGATACTGTCTTTTTTTCGGAATTATGGGATTCATAGAGTTTTCCTCACACCAATCTATTATTGGGTTATGTTCTCCTCAAGCCAAGGCTAGCCCCACAGATAAGTTTCTGATTCTCCTAAATGATGTCACCCAGGAACCAGTGTGTCATACATTTGTTTTATGTTGAAAGGTGACCAGACACCTTTTCTGTGATTCTCTCCTGCTTCATTTTTCTGATTCCATCAACATTCTGACTTTGATGGATTGTCTGAGTGGTACTACGCTTCGCATTTATGGGCAATGGATGCATCAATGAACAGGCCTTCTGGCTCTGCAGTCCACCAAGGTGGTTTCAGTGGGTTTATCAGACTCATGGATATGGGGGATGGAAATATTCCTATTGGTCCAAAGATTTACTGTTACAATCTGCAAAATATAGATAGAGTCCAAGGGAAAATAGGATTCATCATCGCACTGTTGTTGGACCCTTGTTAAAATCCTGTCAGCTAGCAGATTGAAGATGATCTTCTGGAGACAAATGCACCAATGCAAGGACATCTGATGGCCCATCATTGTAGTGTCCTCATTGGTGTCTTCTAACTCTTCTTTTGTTCCCTCAGCCTCATCACCCTCTCAGTTCTGTGGAGGTGGGCTCTGATGTGATTTGCGGCTATCCTTTCTCTAATTTTAGACTTCTTGATCAGTTCCTTGAAACTTATCCATATATGCTAAAAATAGGCATCTTCTCCCATTCTAACAATTTTGTATAACTCTGTCATTGCTCTCGCGACCTGGCTGTCCATGTGGTTTCCAATTGGATAGAAACACTTCCTTTAAAAGTGGCCCAGTTCCAGTCAGGTTTGTTCATTAAGGTCCTCAATTTTAGTGATCGCTTCAACTGAGCTGCATTGCCTGTTATATTCATGAAATGTGAAGATGATCTTTTTTTTGATCAGTGGTTGTAATTGGTGTTAAAACAAAGAACATCTCGCAATCATTTATAATAGCTCAGCTAAGTGTCCGATTGGCCTTCGAATTTAGTGGCATAGGACGGCCTTGATGCGTGGATTGTTGTCTACTTGTGCAATTCAGCCATGTCTACGTCTGCGTAACTGGGTGTATGGTGGTGTGGGTGGTGGGTTCTGATTGGAGATGCTGTGGTGGAGTTGATTCTTTTTGGCATTGTGTGGTGGTTCCTGTTTTCAGCAATGGTGGAACAATCAGCGTTGCAAGTCTAAAGATAGGAAGGGGTTTTTGGTGTGTTTCTTAAATGAGGATATGAAACTGTAAAGGAACTAGGCTGTGATGTTTCTGAGTCCTGTGAAATGATTTTAAATGAAGGCAGTCTCAAATAGGTACTGCGGATCTTCTAGATCTGCTCTTTGAGCAAGTCCTGAATCTTGAGTCACTGGTTGTGCAGAATTTCCCCTTTCCGCTGGAAGATTCTCTGGCAGATTTCAGTCTGGAGTGTGCTCAGGTGTTATTGATTCCCTCCAGGTACCATAATAGGGTCCTAGGAATGCTTCGTCTCTATATTATGGTTTCTTGTCCTTTCAGAGAAATAGGTCCAATGCCGATTTAGATTTTGTTTAAATGTGGGACTTCTACTCCTTTTATGAGATAGTATAGGTTCTTGAATCTGTGAGATCTGTTTGGGTGGGTTGGTTCTCTTTTTGTGGTGTCCAGAAGTTACATGGTGCAATGAAGGATTTGTCTGATCTGTATTTCCAAGATGCTGATTGTGGGTATCCTTGTAGATCTGAGTCTGTTAAGAATGTATTTGTCCTCTGATCCCGCTCTAGTAGCTTTATTTGGGTGGTGGAGCTCCTCTGGTGGATACTGCCTGAATCTTGAAAGGGTCTGGTTACACTGGTCTGGGAAGTTTTGATGGTTGTGACTAACGAAGCTGGTACTGTGAGCTGTCTTGGTAAGTTTGACTTGAAATTGTTATGATCGGAACAAGTCATCATCCAATGCTAATCAATGAATTATGCCAATGAGGATTGTCCAGACAATACAAGTGAAGTCTGGTGTCCGCAGTGCTCTCATCTGCCTCATTCATCTCACCCTGAGCTCTTTGTATCTACTCTACTCAATCATGTTTGCCAGACTTCACTTTTTATTTCTGACAATCCTCATGGCATAATGTAATTGGATTAGAATTTTGGATTATACTCATCATCATAACATTTAAGTCAAACTTACCAAGACAGCTCAAGTACCAGCTTGTTAGCGCACAACCACTCAAACTTCCCAGACCAGTTGGTAACCAGACCCTATTCAAGATTTCAGGAGTATCACCAGAGGAGCTCCACCACCCAATAAACTACTAGAGATCAGAGGACAATACATTCTTTGACTTCAGATCTACAAGGATACCACAGATCAATCTGAAATACAGATCAGAATTCCTTCATTGCACCCAGTAACTTCTGGACACCACAAAAAGAGAACCACCCACCCAACAGATCTCACAGATTCCAGAACCTATACTATCTCAAAGGAGTAGAAGTCACATTTAACAAATCTAAATCGCATTGGACCTATTTCTCTGAAGGACAAGAAACCTATATAGAGGACGAAGCATTCCTAGGACCCTATTATGTACCTGGAGGGATCAATAACATCCCTGAGCACCTCAGGACTGAATCTGCCAGAGAATCTTCCAGCGGAAAGGGGAAATTCTGCACACCAGTGACTCAGATTCAGACTTGCTCAAAGGAGCAGATCTAGAAGAATCCAGTGACCTATTTGAGACTGCCTCATTTAAATCATTTCAACAGGACTCAGAAACCATACAGCCTAGTCCTTTACAGTTCATATCCTCATTAGGAAACACACCAAAACCCCTTCTATCTTTAGACCTTGCACAGCTGATTGTTCCACCATTGCTGAAACAGGAACCACCACACAAACTGCCAAAAGAACCAACTCCACCACCAGCATCTCCATCAGAACCACCACCCACACCACCTACACCCAGTACGCCAGACGTAGACATGGCTGATGCACAAGTAGACAACAATCACAGCATCAAGGGTCCTATGCCCACTAAATTCGAAGGCAATCGACACTTAGCTGAGCTATTTATAAATGATTGCGAGATGTTCTTTGTTTTGAACACCAATTACAACACTGATCAAAAAAAGATCATCTTCACATTCATGAATATAACAGGCAATGCAGCTCAGTTGAAGCTCACTAAAATTGAGGACCTTAATGAACAACCTGACTGGGGAACATGGGCCACTTTTAAAGAAGTGTTTCTATCCAATTGGAAACACATGGACAGCCCAGGGAGAGCAATGACAGAGTTATACAAAATTGTATGAATGTGGAAGAAGATGCCTATTTTAGCATATATGGATAAGTTCAAGGAACTGATCAAGAAGTCTAAAATTAGAGAAGAAGCCGCCATCACATCAGAGCCACCTCCACAGAACTGGAGGGTGATGAGGCTGAGGGGAACAAAGAAGAGTTAGAAGACACCAATGAGGACACTACAATGATGGCCATCAGAGTCTTGATGGTGCATTTGTCTCCAGAAGATCATCTCAATCTGCTAGCTGAACAGGATTTTAACCAAGGGTCACACAACAGTGGATGATGATCCTATTCCCTTGGACTCTATCTATATTTGCAGTGTAACAGTAAAATCTTTGACCAATAAGAAGATTTCCATCCCCATATCCATTGAGTCTGATAAACCCACTGAAACCACCTTGGTTGACTGCAGAGCAGAAGGCCTGTTCATTGATGCATCCATTGCCCATAAATGGAAGCGTGTACCACTCAGACAATCCATCAAAGTCAGGAATGTTGATGGATCAGAAAATGAAGCAGGAGAGATCACAGAAAGGTGTCTGGTCACCTTCAACGTAATAAACAAAGTAATGACACACTGGTTCTGGGTGACATCATTAGGAGATCAGAACTTTATCTTGGGGCTGCCTTGGCTTGAGGAGCATAACCCAATAATAGATTGGTGTGAGAAAACTCTGGAATCCCATAATTCCGAAAAAGACAGTATCTGCACATGAATATGGAGTCTTTGGGTCCAGATGGATCTAGAAGATGTGGCAGAATACAATGACACTCTAGTCAAGCAGTACATGATGTCACACAGTGGGACTGTTGCCCAGACAGAGGTCAGCTCACTGTATGTGGCTGAGGAATCAATTTCAGAAGTAGTGATCCACAAATTCACCCCAGCACAACAGATGGAGCATCACTATAAAGGTTTGGCAGTACCAAGCTCTGCTGAGGACATAAAGGTACCTCTTGAGTATTCAGAATGTAATTCTGTATTCGAAAAGAAGCCTCAGAATGTTTTCCCGAGACAAGACCATGGGATCACACCATTGAAATAAAAGAAGGATTTGTCCCTTGCAAATTGAAGATTTACAATCTGTCCCCATTGGAACAGAATTTGCTAGATGAATGGATTAAAGAACAACTTGCAAAAGGATATATCAAACAATCAAAATTGCCACAAGCATCACCCTTCTTCTTTGTTCCTAAAAAGGATGGTAAAGCCCTGAGACCATGTCAAGATTATTGGTACCTAAATGAATGGACTAAACCAAATTCATACCCTTTACCCCTGATCTCTGATCTCATGATCAAGCTTAAAGATGCACGTTACTTTACAAAGCTTGATCTCAGATGGGGATACAATAATGTCCAGATCAAAGAAGGCAATGAATGGAAAGCTGCTTTCATCACAAACAGAGGATTGTTTGAACCCACAGTAATGTTCTTTGGACTCTGAAACTCACCAGCAATGTTTCAAGCAATGATGGACAATTATTTCAGAGACATGATTGACAAAGGATGGTTGGTCATCTACATGGATGACATCCTGATTTGTGCAAGCACAAAAGAAGAACTTGAGTCACAAACTAAATGCATTCTGGAATGCCTACAACACCATGATCTTTTTCTAAAATTAGAAAAATGTAAATTTGCCCAGGAAGAAGTGGAATTCCTTGGCATGATTGTATCCCACAATACAGTCAAAATGGACCCAATCAAATTAGCCAGAGTTAGGGATTGGCCCATTCCTACTAAGTTAAACAAGTATGCTCATTTTTAGGTTTTGGCAACTACTATTGCCACTTTATCACTCATTTCGCACACCTTGCAAAACCCTTGCATGATTTAACAAAAAAGAATAAAATTTGGGACTGGTCAGCAGAATGCCAAGTGTCATTTGACCTCCTAAAAGAACAATTTATGGCCACCCCTGTCTTAGCTATGCCAGATGCAACTAAACTGTTTATCTTGGAAACCGACACTTCCAAATGGGCTATAGTTGCTACCCTACTCCAAGTGGATAGCAATGGACAATTACACCCATGTGGATACCTCTCTCATGCATTAACTCCAACAGAATGCAATTGGCAAATCTATGACAGAGAACTCTATGCTATTATTCACACACTCAAAGAATGGAGATACCTCCTCCTTGGAGCACCCCATACCATTATCATTTGATACGATCATAAAAATTTAACCTATTACTGTGCTCCCCAACACTTGACAGCAAGACAAGCCCTGTTGGTGGAATAATTTATCAAGATATAATCTCGAATTAATACATGTACCTGGTGCAAAATTGACACAAGCCGATGCCCTATCCTGCTGCCCTGATCACACTGCAGGAGAAGAAGATGATGAAAAAGTCACTATGCTTCCAGAAGCTATGTTCATCTGATCGCTCTCACTAGATCTTTGCAAAAGGATTATTAATAGCAACACCACTGACACATTTGTTAACAACATCAAACAGTGCCTTGCCAAAAATACCCCACCTCCATTTAGAAGTAACATCTCCAACTGGAAATTTGAAGAAGATCTATTATTATACAAAGGCATCACCTATGTGCCTGACAATCTCAATCTTTGACATGACATCATCAAAGAATACCATGAATCGCCAAGCGCAAGACACCCTGGCTTCTTTAAGACACTCACCTTATTAAAAGCACAGTATTGGTGGCCTGGAATGACAGTGTTATTGAAGAAATAATATGGATGGCTGTGGCACATGCCAACAGATGAAACTGATACTCATCCACTGGCTGCACCTTTTGATACCTATCATTTCCCACACCCATGGCCTTTTCAACAGAATAACTATGGATTTCATCACTGATTTGCCCCTTTCAGATGGTTATGATTCTATTCTTGTTGTGGTCAATCAAGGCCTTACAAGGGGTAAGTTTCTATCACCTGCCATAAAACAATTACTGCCAAACAAACAGTGATGCTGATGAGTGGGCTAGTCGGCTGAGTGGGAATCAAGGCAAAGTTCTGACAAAATGCAAGACTAGGAAATCCATCTTGATAGTGTTTGCAGGAGG
>JAENRT010000427.1:0-11236 GCA_032173475.1 Amanita phalloides
TTCGTGTTGCAGAGAGATTCAATAAATCTACCAGCGTCTGGTAGTCTAGCGCCGCCTTGCGCTCTGCCTCCTCAAGCCGCCGTTTTCGGAGCAGCTTCTCGCGCTTCTCCTGCATCAGCGCCTTCCACGCTTCCTCTTGCTCGCGAACCGACGCCTCCTCGAGTCGTTCCGCCTCCCGCTGAGCCTCTCGCTCCAGTCGTCGTTTCTCCTTTCGCTGCTCCTTGAGCCAGCGATGATATGCCTTAACGTGGGCATCACGTTGTCGCCTGTCCACCACAGCGGCGACCTTCCTTGAAACTTTCTTTGTCATTGCGCATCCACGCGCCCATTCTGCCTCAAAGGCAATTCCGATCTCCTCCAACGTCATGTTGGCAAACGGCAATACGTAACGGAAGACCTGATCCATTGTGGCGAGTGGATAAGGTGTAGTGATAAGATGATGATAAGATCGTTATGTAACGACCCGCGGAATGCCTCGTGTAAAAGGCGTGTTTCGTTCTGTAACAAAAATCTTCGACAACTTCAGTCTATCAGCACTACTGACAGTTGCCCGTTCTCTCGGCAATACGTAAGACGATCTCAGTTGAGATGATGTCGTCAAGGATGTCCAGCGAATGACTTGCAAGACGTGGTACCCGGGGCTTCACTCAGGTGTCCTCGTGCTCAGCTCAAAAGAACTGATACGTTATTGGTTTCCTGAGACTGTTCTCCTTGATATACGACACGTCAAGCAAGTTTTCTTCGTTGTCGACCAACGGCAGTCAGGCTCGGTCCGTGCTGGTGCACCTACACCATGCAGAGACGAAGGTCCTCCTGACTGTTTTGTCGCCTAGACCACGGTTTTCGTTCGCCGCACTATTGGACTCGCCGACGCTGCACTACAGCCAAGCTGTCTCTGTCACAAATAGCCGTTTGTCGCCTGAGAGTAAAACCACAATCGATGCGTCCTAGAACGTGGGACGATGTCGACGAAAGGTTGAATAAGAGTTCGCCTCGTGTAACGTTGAGCAGATCGTGCTCTTCGTTATAGAGTCAAACGGTGAGGTATAGTAGCCTTACGATTATGTTAGAAGATCGTTCCAACACAACCTCAAGGTTTGAAAAGAGAAAGAGAAAGAGACGAGACAAGAACCGAAGTTGCTGTGTGGTACGACACAAACAATCGTAAGGCTAAGGAGTGCTACCTACTAACTCCCCCTTATATACCCTTGTCCTCATGTTCCCCATGAGTCAATCATGTGATCCTTCCCTCCTGACTTCCGATGACTCAGTCATCCTACCGTTGCTGACATAACCCTCCTGTGGCTGTGCCTTATGTAATTAGAAAAGAGAAAAATAAAGAAATCGTAACACATGCTCAGTTCAAAGAACTGATACGTTATTGGTTTTCCGAGACTGTTCTCCTTGATACATGGCACGTCAAGCAAGTTTTCTTCGTTGTTGACCAATGGCAATCAGGCTCGGTCTGTACTGGTGCACCTACACCACATAGAGATGAAGGTCCTCCTGACTGTTTTATCGCCTGTCCAAGGTTTTCACTTGCCACACTACTGGTCTTGTTGACGCTGCCTCTACAGCCAAGGACGTTCTCTGACACAGTAGCTGTTTGTCACCAAAGAGTAAGAAACAGTTGATGTCGCCTAGGACGTAGGTGATGTTGACAAAAGGTGAATGTGTGTGTTTGCCTCGTGTAACGATGAGCAGATCGTGCTCCTCGTTGTTGAGTCAAACAGTGAGGTATAAAGCCTTACGATTATGTTAGAAGGTCATTCCAACAAAACCTCAAGGTTTGAGAAGGGAAGAGAGAAAGAGCTATAGTTGATCTGTGGACAACAGAAACAATTGTAAGGCTAAGGAGCACTACCTACTAACCACTCCTTATATACCTTTGACCTCATGTTCCCCATGAGTCAATCATATGACCTTTCCCTCGTGACTCCTGATGACTCAGCTGTCGCTGACATAACCCTCCTGTGGCTGCGTCTTATGTAATCAAGAAAATAGAAAAATAAAGAAATCGTAACAGTATCTTACACTTCTATCATTCCTGATGTAAATTAAAGCTTAGCAGCAAATTTCAAGATTTTTATTGAGCAGTTTTCAGTGTTGCCACTAGCTCCAATACAATCATGCACTGCAAATGCGAACTAATACACCTCATTTGGCTCCTAATACTAGATAACGATTTCATGCATGCATACATCCATGGCCTTGAACACACATTCTCTGATGGTGTTCAACACCTTGTATTCCCATGTCTTTTCACTTATGCAGCAGATTATCCTGAAAAGTACATTATTAACTTTTAATCCCATGGCCATACACTAATGTGTACTATTCAGAGTTCTCTTGGCATGTATAAAATATCTTGGAAACTGTCCATGTCCCCAGTGCTATGTGTTCAAAGGGAAGATAGACAATATGGGCAAGAAGCAAGATATCAGAAATCACACCAAAAACACTAGGATAGATGGTACAGACATACATGAGAGCATTGCGCTCATCCACAAGTGGATGTTCGAACTTGGCCTCCCAATCAGTAATTCGTTTGTCACTAACAAGCTTGGCACACAGTCATTGACACCAGTACGAGTAAGTAAAAGTCTCAATTTGACCATCGCAACCTCAGTAAATTCATTACAGAGCGCATTCTCAAAACGCTTCTTTGCACATGGACTCAACCATTATGAATTATTTGTACCCGATTTACTACATGAATTTGAACTTGCAGTTTGGAAGGTGACATTTATACATCTCATGCGTATTTTGGTTGCAAATGGTGGTCAAGGTATACAAATGTTGAATGAGTGGTATAGAGATGTCCCAACCTTTGGGCGTGGTACTATTCGTCGGTTTGGCGAGCAAATGTGTCAAGCATGAAGAAGCTTGCAGCTCGAGATTATGAAGACTTACTCCAGGTATTGAACAGTTACAGTGGTACAAAACTCTACTGACATTGAGCAGTGTGCTTTGCCAGTTTTTGAAGGACTCTTACCCTATGAGTTTGATACTGTCATACAAGATCTCCTTTTCAAGCTGTGCACTTGGCATGCACTGGCCAAACTCCACCTACATACAGAATCAACTGTCCATGCATTGGAACGTTCATCACAATGTCTTGGTTTTGCCCTGCAAGATTTCAAAAAGAAGGTCTGCTCATGCTACATGACAAAAGAACTGCCAAGTGAAGAAGCTGCTTGTGGATGCCATAATGCAGCACTCACCAAAACTGGTCTGAACAATTCAACAGACATGAAAAATAGCAAAAAAGAACATATCTTCAACCTATCAACTTATAAGCTACATGCTCTTGCAGATTACCCATCAGCTATCTGTAGATATGGAACAACGGATGGATTTACAAGCCAGGTGGTAAGTCCATAGAAATATCTGAGTATTTTGTTGAAATCAGACAATTTAAAAGGGCAAAGCGCAGCACAAGTGTGCTAAGCAGTTCTATTCACACACATCAAAGGCAGAACATACTCGGAGTATAGCCAGGCAGCAGCGTCAACAAAAGACCTTGCAGAAGCTCCATGAGCACTACATAGCCATACAGTGGAATCAGCCAGGGATGGAAGAGGATCATCTAACTGTGAAAAACCATGTTAGTCCAGCACTAGGAGCCAAAGCAGAAAATTTGTCACTCACAGATCCCAATTGCCATTACCACATGGCAACTGATACGAAGAATAAGATTAACATCAGGGCATGGCCAGGCGATGAGTTGGAGGATGATCCTGCTTGTAAGGTTAGTACAGTATTTCTATAATACTCTCTTGGGTTCACAACATCTGAACTGCTGGTAGGATTTCTTGCCTCAACTCCTTGACCACTTGCTTTCCCATCTACTGGGGACTGAATATGACAGGGATGAGATGACATTTTCAAGTGCACAACACAGTATGGTCACGATTTGCAACAACCTCATCTATTCGCACCAAGTCTTGCGCGTGAACTACACTACGTACGATCTCAGAAGGGAGCAAGATACCATCAACATCCGAACTAAACCCAATGTCATGCTCCTTTCCCGAGAAGACTCGCCCAATGAGGATGGATTACAGTACCATCCATATTGGTATGCACACATTATTGGGATTTTCCACACATACATCATACACACAGGCCCAGAGTCAAAGGGTGCATTGCCCCAATGGATGGACTTTTTATGGGTTCATTGGTTTGGGTGGGATAATGATCGCTCAGGTTGGAAATTCTGCCAGCTTCTCAAACTTGGATTTTTCGACTCCCAATCCCCAGGCGCATTTGGATTTGTTGATCCAGCACTCATCATATGAGGTGCATTCCTAGAACCTGCCTTCGCTTTCAGCTGTACAAATGAACTTTTGCCTCCCTCAATTGCACACCAGCCAAGTGAACCTGACACTGACTGGCAATTCTACTATGTCAATATGTAATTCTTTTACATATCAATTTTTTGCTCTTGCGCTCAACTTTTCATGTACAGGTTTGTTGATCATGCTATGGCAATGAGGTATTTTGGTGGTGGGGTGGGCCATGCTTCGATGAGAGAAGCAACAAATATTTTCTTAATGGATTGTTGTCAAGAAGAGCTGGAAGAAGCTGAAAATACTGCTGAGAATGATGGGGGTGAATTAAATACTGCACCGACATTTTCAAACAAAGATCCAGTCATGGCGGAAAACTATGATTTTGACTCAGATCGGCTATCCAACAATTCAGAAGAAAGGGTTGATGAAGACAAGGATGATGAAATGGATGGAGAAGAGTGCGAGGACGATGGCAAACATGATGACCTGTAAAACAGGTCTCACTGCTCAGTCAAAATCATCTTTGTGGATGACTGGTGGATTCAATCATGTATTAATTACATAGTATGATATCACATGCATTGACTCGGAAATCTTGGCTGCACAGGTTGTTCCATGCGGCATGGTGACTCGCCAGAAGGAGACAGGTGAGACTTTGCCAGGCACTCACTGGCTGGTGAGTGTTGGAGAGCATTGCCAGGCCTGGCAAGCATTGGTCAGAGTATTTCCAGGCCTGGCAAACTTTGCCAGCAATCAGACTTTTTGTAGATGAAAAAACAGTCACAAATAGTCTCACTCTCACTGCCCCTTGTACTCGCGACACACACCCGCCCATGTGCATCCATCACTGTGACTCACAAGATTTCCTCCTCATGCCTCGCAGCACACCAGAGATCCTGAATGAAATTGTTGAGCAGATATTTGCCGTATTGGCTATGACACTTTCAACAGATGTCAGATGTTCTACAGCACTTTCAACACAGTTGAAAAATGGATTCACTACAACACCTTTAACACATAAGCTTGAGCGATTTCCATGGTTCCTCGGCCACATCTGTTCAACATGGAGGTACATATTCCTATCCATGACCACAGAATTCTGGCACAGTATCTCAATAGTTGGTTGTCATGAATGCACCATAGATGTTGTTTGCTTCTTCTTGGAACGCAACATGACAGCTCCATTCTCCTTCTATGTGGCATCACTCAGTGATTCACCTGATCCAATACACCCAGTAATAGAACTGCTGGTTGACCACTTGATGCATTGGAAAACAGCATCATTTCTTCTCTCTGCACAAGAGCTGCTACCATTACTTCGAACAAAGAATTGCCATCCCCTGTTACAGGAACTTCATCTCACCAGTAAGGAAGAAGAAGATATGGATTTTGAAGAGCTGTGCAATGTATTTCAAAATGCTCCATCATTGAACACCACCAAATTTGATATCCTTCCCAGACTGGAATATGACTTGTTAAGGTTCAGGGTGGAGCTCTCTATTTTCGAATTATATAGAGGTGGTTGTTGAACTTGGAAGTAGCTATGTACAGCATGTATATATAGGAAGTGTGTATACTGTTGTAGGCCTGTTGTCTGTGACCATCTTTGTGATACATCCCCACAACCTGAAAGGTTAAGGGTCTTGGGGATGACCCCTGTGAGCCAACTTTTTCCCATCACATGATCCCTCTTCCTGTTTTGGTTGTCTGTGGTGCTAAGTTTGTGGCAAAAGCGTCAGTCACGAGACCCAGTGCTCACCCGCGTGGTTAGATTCATGCCAAAAATGCTCCTCACATGACTTTTTGGCCTGCATCCAATTTTTTTTCTCCTTTTCTTCCCATACATGTAGTCAGAACTGGCACCACAATATATAACACTCAGCATATCCATAGCCAAAACAATAAAGCACTGGTCATGAGGTCTTGACAAATGTGGAAGAACTTCTAGAGACATATAAAAGCAGAAGATGACTCCATTAGCCCCAGCAATCTTTGCATCACTAAACAAACTGAAACCATATGTCTTCTCACTCCTCCTCACCCATTGCACATATCTACTCTATCTACCATGCAGTCCATGAGCAAGGACGATCCCTTAACCCTTTCATTGCTAGGCTCAACACTACACCCCCCAGGCTTATTGATCCACATGATGACACCCCTTCCGACTTCGACCCTAACAACATTGTGCCGGAGTCACATATCCCACAGGCCAATGACCCTTGTAGTCCCACTATGCCAACGCCCACCTTGACCACCACCGCCCAAATCTCCTCCTCACCCATGCAAGAGGATGTACCAGCAGGAGCTACGAGATCAGATCTTAGTCATGTGGTACCTGAGAGTAATCAGGGACACATTCCATCAGACGCTCTGATGGATACCGAAGATGGCACCCGAAACAGTCCAACAGATGGCAGCCAAGCTACCAGCAGTGGCAGAATGAATATTTTACATCAGACAGAAGCTAGAGGTCCATGAACCATTCCAACTTGAGGAACTCATGGATTTTCAGGAGTGTTTATCTCTTGTTCTACCTATCCACAAATACTTGGTTGAATTAGGAGAACCTGCGCTTTTGCCCAGATCAAATTGGATGAAGCAATCATTGTTCGTCTTGCACAAGTCTGGAGAATACTTTCCAGCAAACCACACACCATCACCATCAGACAGATCTCCATCAAGTATACAAACTTCGACTGCACTCACCTCGTTGAAACTTTCATCAACATCAACCACCTAGTGTGGGAACTCTCCGAGTCTATCCAGATCAATCTCGATCAGCTTGCCCTGGATCTCCTCCACTGCCTATTAATAACTGACATTGAACCATACATCATTTGCACCATCAAGCTCGTCCAAGCTAACCATATACACATCCTCCCTCAAATCAATGATGTCAGGAACTTGATCAAGATCAATTCCTGGTTCAACCCTATTTACTGCATTCCTAACCGACACAAGATCATCGACATCTCAGACGAAATTCAGGATCAGATTGGTGACATCCTTGAACAAATTGAAGAAGCGAAAAACAAGACCCTGGCCACATCCAGTTTAGTCAATGACAAATTCCCACCAAGACCGATTGCCACGCCATGCACTATCCTCAATGGAGATGAAACACAAGTAGTAGTTCAGACTCTCGCTGAACTTGACTCTACTGTGCTGCTTATGATGAGGACCCCTCTCGCAACAAGACAACCAGAAGGATCCACATCCTCTGCTATACCCATCAATCCTCCGATCGTTTTCACATCAGTCAACCCTACTACTCCACCAAGACAGAGAGGAAACATGCCCGCAACACCACAGGCACCACGAAAACAACCACGCTGCCCTCAATGCATGATCTGCAACACTTGACATCACAGCACATCCCTAGCCGAGTAATCCTCCCTAGACCCATCAGCAATTGAACCATTGATGCCAGATCAACCCCTGGACCATCAGCACACCTCGAACGTCAGCAACCGCCTCGCCCTTCGCACCCACCTCCTACTTGCCCACACACAACCCGCCAAATGTGTCAAGGTTATCAGCAGGGAACCTGCCCTGGAACAGTTACCTTTGATAATGATGACAAACGCCATGCTTGGTTTAATAACCAAAATCGTCCAGACAGCAATAACGAAGAATTCCGCCTCGGAAAGCCAGCCTGGTGGACCAAAACTGAGTTTAATAATGTTGAGTAAGCCCTCAACTTTGTTCTCATTTTGTATTATATCGAATTAGTACTTGTGGACAAGTTCTCTAAAGGAGAGCTAGTGTTACAACCCATGCGAACATTTTCATTTTCTTATGTCAGCACCTTCCTTTCCTGACTACCTATGCATCACCACTTCATCTCTACAATTATGCAATGTCACCACTCACATAAGCATGACCCTTTTTACCTATGCCATATGCTTACCATTGTTTCGTTCCTCAGATGTCCTCATGCTCAGTTCAAAGAACTGATATGTTATTGGTGTTCTGAGACTGTTCTCCTTGATACATGGCATGTCAAATAAGTTTTCTTTGTTGTCAACCAATGGCAGTCAGGCCTGATCCGTGCTGGTGCACCTACACCATGCAGAGACAAGGGTTCCTCCTAACTGTTTTGTTGCCAAGACCAAGGTCTTTGTTTGCCATGCTACTGGTCTTACTGATGCTGCCTCTACAGCCAAGGGCATACTCTGACACAGTAACCATTTGTCACCAAGATAAAAGAAGTCGATGTCGCCCAAGATGTGGGTGATGTTGATGAAGGGTAAAGGTTTGTTCACCTCATGTAATGATGAGCAGATCGTGCTCCTCATCGTTGAGTCAAACAGTGAGGTATAAAGCCTTATGATTATGTTAGAAGGTCATTCCAACAAAACCTCAAGGTTTGAGAAGAAGAGAGAAAGAGCAGAAGTTGCTGTGTGGTATGACACAAACAATCATAAGGCTAAGGAACACTACCTACTAACCCCTCCTTATATACCTCTTGCCTCATGCTTCCCATGAGTCAACCATGTGACTCCTTCCCCTTAGACTCTTGATGACTCTGACATTATGATCACAGACCTAACCTTCCAGTAGCTGTGTCCTTTATGTAATCAAAGAAATAAAGAAATAAAGAAATTGTAACACAAACTGAGCAAGTGTTTCAGGTTGCTTTATGAAATCAACAACATCCTGTCCTCAGATCCATGGCCCCAAGGACTGCAAATGCAAGTGAATTGCTTGTGCAAAGTCTTTGTCATCCAGCATAGAGGTTTTCCAAGTACCATAGATATTTTTTGGCAAGTCATTTCTGTTGGCAATGAATGTATGTGTCCACTCACACAGGAGACAAGCATGGTAGGGACCCCATTCATGGTCATGTGCAGTCTCTAGGGATGCTGCAATCCATTGTATGGTGCTGTTCCCTGCAATATACTTCCATAAAAACCTATGCATAGCCTCAACATGGCCATGTGTGAGTTCATCAAGGCCATGAGGGTCATAGCCATGTCCTTTTTTACGAGGTGGCTTCAAGATCCTTTTTATATCTGCAAAGGCCACTCCTGCTTCTGCAATTGTTGGTGCAAACTGGTGGGTCCTGATTTTTTCATAATGAAACTCAACATTTTCCTGTTCTTCATCTGAATTGTCACTGGCAGATCCTGCATCATTCACTGGCTTGCTCGCATCCATCCCATGTTCATGTGCTATATCATCACTTGGGGCTGTCACCTTGGACTTGGACACTGTCCTGTTTGTCATTGGTGCTGGCAATGTCAATGTCATGTTCTCACTACATGGTGACACTACAGACACAGCCTGAGGTACATTGTGCAACTCTTGCCCTGCATTGGAATTGGGTGGCTTGGGCCTCGCTTTTTTGGGTGAATGACAGGTTGGCAGCTGATCTGTCATCATTAATTTCAGATGTGTTGTATGACTGTGGTGGACCTACATTTTCCTTATCCAAGTATTGATCCTCCTGCTTCCTTTTCTTGATATTCACAGTAGCCCAACCCTTTAGATTCTTCAGAAACTTCGTCTTCTTCAGGTTAGGCATTGTGTGGCCCAGGAATGCTGTATGGTTTTCAGAGTTGGCCAGATTTGGGTGGTAACTATGTGTAGATTAGAAAAACTCATACTTGTCTCTCAATGCTCCAAAAATCAAAATTCTGGGCCCAAGTGATTGATCCTCTTTGCTTTTCACACCTTTCCTCAGGCCCATAATTGATTATAATCTACTAGTTTGAAAGCCTTATACTTTTTTTTCATTTGTCATGCAAAGTAATGATTTGATCACATGACATATTTGAGTATGAACAAGGACTATCTTATGTAAATTAACTTAGCGCTGATGCTGCATGTGGCAATACCCACAACCAGAGTCATATATGCAATGCCATAAGCTATAAGATAAACTATGAGCTATGGACCCCAAGTAACTACCAACAAAGCTGTCACAGCCAGAATCAACCAAGGCAGGGCAGCATGTGCTCTTGGAGATGGTCTCAGACATTCTGTTTCTCAAGATTCGCACTGAGGGAGTGGTTGATATCAAGGATGAGGACATGATGGAGGTGCTCCAAGATGTCGAATTAATGTTTTGACTATGTTGTGTGTAATATATTGTGGTGCTGGTTCCCATTAAGTGTGTTCTAGTGGGCTGAAAAGACGAATGCTGAGTGAAAGGGTAGAAATATGGGGTGGGACAGAGGTTGAGAAAGCTTAGGCTCAAGAGCAGTTGCATTCAGGTTCCCAAGTGTTATGTGATGTGTCATAACCTTTCCATTTGACAAGATATTGATACGAGTTTCCTTTCTTGCATTGTGTGATGATCACTTCAACTTCATACTCTTCTTGTCCATTGATGAGGTCAGGTGGTGGTCTCGTTTCATTTGGTCCATGTGCATCGGTTTCCTTAGAGAAGAGATCATCACATGAGCACAGCATTTCACGCTGCAGACTGTGGACAGTCTGAATGCCTAAATCAGGAACTCGAAATCTATCTCCGAATATGCTGTGCCTATGACGTAGCCAACTGGAGCAGAATTCTACCCATCGCCGAATTTGCACATAATCAACACACCCATCAAGAGCTGAAACAAATGCTGTTTCACCTTATGTATGGAACAGACCTGGTAGCGCTACCAGAAGTAGTAAAACACACTGATGCACCTGCTGCAGATGCACATCTGAAACAGCTACACAAAGCAAGAGAAGAAGCACTAGCTGCACACGAAATAGCACGTCTAAAAATGACACAATGCACTATGCGCCACTCTAAGCCCTTCAAAGAAGGTGACAAAGTATGGTAGATTCCAGAAATCTCTGGATACCATATGAACACGAAATCGCCCCTAACAGGAAGACCATTCTCTATAGAAAAAGTTCTAGGACCATGACCATACAGACTAAAATTACCAACCAATGGCAATTCATCCAGTGTTTCATGCAGCACTCCTTATGCCTAC
>JAENRT010000433.1:0-17261 GCA_032173475.1 Amanita phalloides
CTTTGAATCGCTAAACAAACCGAAACTATATGTCTTTCTCACTCCCTCGCCCATTGCACATATCTACCTCACCTACCATGCAGTCGAATGAGCAAGGACGATCCCTTAACCCTTTCATCACTAAGCTCAATGCTACACCCCCCAGGCTTATTGATCCACGTGATGACACCCCTTCTGACTTCGACCCTAACGACATTGTGCCAGAGTCACATATCCCACAGACCAATGACCCTCGTAGTCCCATTACGCTGATGCCCACCTTGACCACCATCGCCCAAATCTCCTCCTTGCCCATGTGAGAAGATATACCAGCAGGAGCTACGAGATCAGATTCTAGTTATGTGGTACCTGAGAGTAATCAGGGACACATTCCATCAGACGCTCTGATGGATACCGAAGATGGCACCCGAAACAGTCCAGCAGATGGCAGCCAAGCTACCAGCAGTGGCAGAACGAATATTTTACATCAGATGGAAGCTAGAGGTCCACGAACCGTTCCAACTCGAGGAACTCATGGATTTTCAGGAGTGTTTATCTCTTGTTCTACCTATCCACAAATACTTGGTCGAATTAGGAGAACCTGTGCTTTCGCCCAGATCAAATTGGATCAAGCAATCATTGTTCATCTTGCACAAGTCTGGAGAATACTTTCCAGCAAACCACACGCCATCGCCATCAGACAGATCGCCATCGAGTATACAAACTTCGACTGTACTCACCTCGTCGAAACTTTCATCAACATCAACCACCTAGTGTGGGAACTCACCGAGTCTATCCAGATCAATCTCGATCAYCTTGCRCTGGATCTCCTCRYCRYCCTATTAATAACRYACATTGAARYATACATCYTTGGRYCCATCAAGCTRGTRRYAGCRAACRYWATACGCATCCTCCCCCAAATCAATGATGTCAGGAACTTGATCAAGATCAATTCCTGGTTCAACCCTATTTACTGCGTTCCTAACC
This sequence comes from Amanita phalloides, assembly GCA_032173475.1. NCBI lineage: Eukaryota > Fungi > Basidiomycota > Agaricomycetes > Agaricales > Amanitaceae > Amanita > Amanita phalloides. The sequence continues at coordinate 967 of JAENRT010000433.1, forward strand.
GACATGAGATCATTGACATCTCAGATGAAATTCAAGATCAGATCAGCGACATCCTTGGACAAATTGAAGAAGCAAAAAACAAGACTCTGGCCACATCCAGTTTAGTCAACAATAAATTCCCACCGAGACCGATTGCCACACTGCGCACTATCCTTAATGGGAATGAAACACAAGTAGTAGTTCAGACTCTTGCTGAACTCGACTCTACTGTGCTGCTTATGATGAGGACCCCTCTTGCAATGGGATGACCGGAAGGATCCACATCCTCCACTATACCCATTAATCCCCCGATCGTCTTCACATCAGTCAACCCCACTACTCCACCTAGACAGAGAGAAAATGCGCCCACAATGCCACAGGCACCACGAAAACAACCACACCACCCTCAGTGCATGATCTGCAATTCCCGAGGACATCTGACATCACAGCATGTCCCTAGTCGAGCAATCCTCCCTAGACCAATTAGTAATCGAACTGTTGATGCCAGATCAACCCCTGGACCATCAGCACACCCCGAACGTCAGCAACTGCCTCGTCCTTCGTGCCCACCTCCTACTCGCCCACGCACAACCCGTCAAACGCGCCAAGGATATCAACAGGGAACCCACCCTGGAACAGTTACCTTTGATAATGATGACAAATGCCGTGCTTGGCTTAATAACCGAAATCGCCCAGATAGCGATGACGAAGAATTCTGCCTCGGAAAGCCAGCCTGGTGGACCGAAACCGAATTTAATAATGTCGAGTAAGCCCTCGACCTTGTTTTCATTTTTGTATTATATCAGATTAGTACTTGTGGACAAGTTCTCTAAAGGAGAGCTAGTGTTACAACCCATGTGAACATTTTCATTTTCTTATGTCAGCACCTTCCTTTTCTGACTATCTATGCATTGCCACCTCTCCTCTATGATTATGCAATGTCACCGCTCACATAAGTGTGACCCTTTCATCTATGACATATGCCTACCATCGTTTCGTTTCTATGACGTCGCTATGATATCACTAATGACNCTACCTATGCATCGCCACCTCTCCTCTATGATTATGCAATGTCACCGCTCACATAAGCGTGACCCTTTCATCTATGACATATGCCTACCATCGTTTTGTTTCTATGACGTTGCTATGATATCATTCTCTAACACATTCATTACCTTTTACAGACAATAGGTTCATGTATAAATACGAGAGTTTGTCTTAGGTCAAACCTTAAGTTCGACTTAGCTTGTAATACACAAGTTACATCTCTGGGAACTCCTAGTTCTGGTGAGATAGTCAAAGTTGTTGTTCAAGCGCTCTCATCCACCTCACTCATCTCAAGCCTGAGTCTCCTTCATCGGACTTAGCGCTGTCTACTCAATCACGTTTCGCCAGACTCTTCATTGTTATTGTCTTGGACAATCCTCGTGGCATAACATCATTGATTAGATTGGACGACGACTCGTCATCATAACAATATCATTCCTGGGGACATCCCAGAATTGATAAAATGGTTGAATTAGTAACAAGGAATTTTTGGTGGCCACAGATGCAGAAGGACATTCAAAACTACATTGCTGGATGTGAAACCTGTCAAAAGGTGAAACCTGATAGGCAGGCTCGAGCAGTGCCACTTCACCCAAATGAAGTTCCGGATGCACCATGGGAGGTTATTTCTATGGATCTGATTGGTCCACTCCCAGAATCAAAAGGAAATGACATGATTCTGGTAATTGTGGATCAGTTCATGAAGAAATCCTATTTCCTACCCACCATGTCCACAATCACATCACAAGGGGTTGCCACTCTATTCCGCAACAACATATTCAGGGAGCATGGATTACCCAAGAAGATCATCAGCAACTGAGGACCACAATTTGTCTCCAAATTCATGGACAACTTATATGGCATGTTGGGAATTAAGGCAAATCGCTCAACTGCATACCACCCACAGACTGATGGACAAACAGAATGTGTCAATCAGACAATTCCTCACAATGTTTGTAAATCACCAACAGAATAACTGGAGTGATTGGCTGGCAGTTGCACAATTTTGTCACAATGACTGTGTGCACTCAGCAACAGGATATTCCCCATTCTTTATGAACTACAGCCAACATCTGTACAAAGGGCTCAACTCAACTTATGTACCAAAAGTTGTGGCAGTTGAGGATTTAGCTAAACAGGTTGAGGGAATTCATGCCAATGCCACTGCTGCCCTTGAAAAAGCTGTGGAAACCATGAAGTGGAAATATGATGAGTCCAAGGCACCAGCGTGTCAGTATCAGCCAGGCAACAAGGTCTATCTTAGTATGGCAAACCTTCCAACACTTCATGTTACCAAGAAGTTGGATGGCAAGTTTGTAGGTCCCTGGGAGGTTGTGAAGAAAGTTGGGCAGTCTGCATACCAGCTGAAGATTCCTGCGTCCTGGAAAATCTATAATGTGTTTAATGAAATCCACCTCAAACCATATAAGGAACCAGTCTTTCCTGCCCAGAAGGAAAAGGCTGCCTCACGCAAAGAAGCACAGATGGTCAAGGAATCTCAGGATGATGAATATGAGGTAGAGGAAGTCATGGATAGTCAAGCCAGTGGGTGTGGTGGTGGACACTTGGAGTACCTCATCAAGTGGAAAAATTATCCTGTCAAGGAGTCCACATGGGAACCAGTGGAACATTTGGATAATGCCAAGAAGGAAGTTCAGAAGTTCCACAAGGCAAATCCTAGCATGCCCAGACAAATGGTCAATGTGTGTGACATCAGTGCAAGTTTCCGAAAATGGCAGAATCACATGGCAATTCCCATCACAAAGCGACTGTATGGGTGGGAGGACAGAAAGTTTGAATGTGAATACTTAGAAAAGCTCAAGCGCAACTGGCAACAGTGGAAAGGTGACCACCGAGATATATATGCTGAAGAAGACATGTGGCATGAGTTCATTAGGAGCTCAGATTGATTTTTACGATGATAGGCTCCTCTGGACGCTGCCTGGAATACAGCTATGCCAGCAAACTAAACCCTAAACAACAAGGGGGACCTGTGCAAAGCACCACTTCAGTGCTAACAGAGGTGTGTGATAGTCTGCAATAGTGTACGATTGTGACCGAGGGCTTGCAAGGGGTGGAGAGTCCTCCTGAACTGGACTAGATGGCTAGAAATAAACTAGTGGATGCTAAATGAGCAAAGTGGGTGTGCAATACTGAGAGGACGAGGGCTACTGTGGCTGGATGAGGGTCTCGAGGATGCTCAATGAGGCAAAGCGAGGCTTGGGGCTGCTGAGACAAAGTCTGGGGATGCTACCAGGGTTCTATAAATGCCTAAGGGATGCAGGGAAGCAAAGGATGACGCTTAGAACATGACTCTGAGGGGGGCCACAATGGGGGGTCTCTGTTTCTTCTTCTTTTATACAGGAGAAGTTCCTACATATTTATGAGGCAAAATGTGATAAGGAAGCGATGGAAAGGGGTGGAAATCAAAGGTTAAACTTTTAGGATGAACCAAGAATAACAAATAGTGGAGCAACTGAAACATATCCTGTGCAGTCCACATGACAACACTCTTCTGGGAAACCTGGGTCTCTGAAACGTTCTAGAAGGTGCCTGGAGTCATTAGGTAACTGGGGGAACTGAGGGCGACCAATGGGGAGCTGACAATAACACAACAAGTCCTAAACGAGAGGATTGAGGGGATAGATAAGCAAAAGCGCCAAGCACTCATGCACACTCTGGGTCTGGGGAGTATTCTTCAATAGAACAGTGTATGTTGCAATGCTGTCCAAGGGTGGGACTGACTGTTCTGGGCCTGTATGAGGGGCTTGAGGGGCTTCGATAGTCTCGATCAGCTTCGAGTGGCTTCAGACAAGTCTTGTAGCATCTTGCTGCTTCTCTATAGTGCTTGAAAATCCTTGTATCACTTGTATCGCCATACAGACGCATGGCTAGCTCATCAATGACCAACGTGGCTTCCCGGGATGTGAAGCCTTAAAGGGGGGGTCATGTTACGACTATATCTATTTTTCCTTATTTTTCTATATTTTATCTGGAGGCCTATGGACACAGGATGACATATCAATATGCATAGGGGCTTGGAGGATCCATTATGGAAGGACCAGTTAGGTAAGCCATGGGTGGCTGTATGAAGGTCTAGGCACAGGGGTCCAGAGTAGTCTGGCTATGGAGGGGTCTAGGCTGTTGCTGTGCATGCATAGCCTTCGGGGCAGTGTAGTCTGTGCACACAGACCATGGGCTGAGGTATATAAGGAGGTGTGTCTGTAGGTAGGAGTCCTAAGACTCTAGATAGTTTGCTCTTACCCAGCTTACTGGTCTACTGTGTCAATAAAGCTTCATCTCTACCATCTTCTCATTGAGACCTGTGGTTGTGTGGGATTAGTCCTAACAGACAGATCGCCATTGAGCACACAAACTTTGACTGTACTCACCTTGTCAAAACTTTCATCAACATCAACCACCTAGTGTGGGAACTCACCGAATCCATCCAGATCAACCTCAATCAGCTTGCCCTGGATCTCCTCCACCACCTATTAATAACCAACATTGAATGATACATCATTAGCACCATCAAACTCATCTGAGCTAACTGTATATGTATCCTCCCTCAAACTAATGATGTCAGGAACTTGATCAAGATCAATTCCTGGTTCAACCCTATTTACTGCGTCCCTAACTGACATGAGATCATCAACATCTCCAACAAGATTCAAGACCAGATTGATGACATCCTTGGACAAACTGAAGAAGTGAAGAACAAGACCCTGGCCACTTCCAGCTTAGTCAATGACAAATTACCACCAAGGCTGACCACCATGCCATGCACCATCCTTAATGGAGATGAGATGCAAGTAGTAGTTCAGATGCTCACTGAACTTGACTCTACTGTGCCACTTATGACAAGGACCCTTCTTGCAATGAGGCAACCCAAAGGATCTATATCCTCCACTATACCCATCAATCCTCCAATTGTCTTCACATCTGTCAACCCTACCACTCTGCTGAGACAAAGAGGAAATGCACCCACCACACCACAGGCACCATGAAAACAGCCATGCTGCCCTCAGTGCCTGATCTGTAATTCCCAAGGACACTTGATGTCACAGCACATCCCTAACCAAGTCATCCTCCCTAGACCCATCAGCAATCGAACCACTGATGCCAGATCAACCCCTGGACCATCAGCATGCCTCGAACATCAACAACCACCTTGCCCTTCACACCCACCTCCTACTCGCCCACACACTACCTGCTGAACATGCCAAGGATACCAACAGGGAACATGCCCTGGTACCATTACCTTTGATAATGATGACAAATGCCATGTAATAACCAAAATTGCCCAGACAGCAATGACAAAGAATTTCACCTCAGAAAGCCAGCCTGGTGGACCAAAACCAAATTTAATAATGTTGAGTAAGCCCTCAAGTTTGTTTTCATTTTGTATTATATCAAAATTAGTACTTGTGGACAAGTTCTCTAAAGGAGAGCTAGTGTTACAACCCATGTGAACATTTTCATTTTCTTATGTCAGCACCTTCCTTTTATGAACGTCTATGCATCACCACCTCATTTCTATGATTATGCAATGTCACCACTCACATAAGTGTGACTCTTTCATCTATGACATATGCTTACCTTCACCTCATTTCTATGACATCGCTATGATATCACTCTCTAGTACATTTGTTACCTTTTACAGACAGTAGGTTCACATATAAATACTAGAGTTTGTCTTAGGTTGAACCTTAAGTTCAACTTAGCTTGTAATACACAAGTTACATCTCTGGGAACTCCTAGTTCTGGTGAGATTGTCAAAGTCATTATTCAAGTGCTCTCATCCACCTCACTTGTCTCAAGCCTGAGTCTCCTTCATTAGACTTAGCGCTGTCTACTCAATCACATTTCACCAGACTTCACTTTGTTATTGTCTCAAACAATCCTCGTGGCATAACATCATTGATTAGATTGAATGACAACTCATCATCATAACACCAGGAGTCCTGGTAGGGTCCCATCTAAAATGACAGTAAATGCCAGGACTGAACCAGGAATTCCTGGGAGTCCACCAGAACATGTGGGGCAGTGTAAAGTACTGCTACTTAATGACAATTTTCTATGGCAGTAGGAATGCACTGGGAGTGAGCTGGGAGTGAGCTGGGAATGACATTGGACCTACTGGGATGCACTGGGAATTTTTTGTGGATTTGCTAGGATTCCACTGGGAAGCATGGCTGAGGGTAAAGTACTGCCTTTTTTCAAGAGACATTCAACAACTATTGTATGTGGTTCAACCATGTCATCAAGGTTGAAGATACACGTATGGTCTTGGTGAACAAACTCTGGAAATTCATCACGAGGGGGGCGATGGTAGTGTGTGATCAGACCCAAGAAGGTGTCAACATTATCTTGCCTATTTGTCACAAGACAGAAGAGCTTTCTCATACGACTGTGACAGCCATTCTTGTACAAGTCAAGAACAATGTGAAATACACTGATCATGTCAGCCCAGTGTTGTTGAATAACATGGATCCATTTGAGCTAGGCCTCTTTGACAAAAATGGAGGACCACCACTTCCTGTGATTCGAGTAGTCTTTTCCCTCGCATCTCAGATCCCCGCCGTGTGCTTTCCTGTCCCTCCTGCCAAGCAAAGTAATTTCGATAAATTTACTGCATTCGATTTCTGGTGTGCAGGCCTGTCAAAAGACGTATTCCAGCCAATTGGTGATAATGTGGACTCATATAAAGTTCTACTGGATTGGTCACATCGCCATCATGATGCATTTAATTTGCAAGAGATGGCGACTCGCATGGACAAATCCACCAAGACCTTAAGAGCAAATCGAAGGCGGAGGATGGCAGCACTGGCCACGTTCTTGGATGGGCATGATTCGTTACTTGATACAGAATAGCGAGCGTGTAATTTTTCTCTGATGAAATAAATTCATGATATGTGTGCCACCAGATTATGTCGTCAGGCATTCCTCCACGACCTCGAGTTTGGCCCTGTTTACAGTGAATGTCTGCCAAGTAATTCCTAGCGCATTGAGGACCTAGCATGTTCTTGGACATTGCGAACGAGTTGTCGGTGTGTGACTGACCCATGGGTTTGTGCTCACTAGATCAGTAGCAAGATGTAGCAATTTCAACTTAACCATTGGATTGAACGCTGGCATTTCTGATGTACCACGCGTCCCTCAAACATCCCTAATTATCAATTTCTCCTTGCGACTTTCAGCACAGCATGAGCAACCCTTCCTTGATCGGAGGAGAGCACTCTCTGCACTCCCATCATGACTTTTTCTGTCGCTCTTATTTGTTACGACTTTGTACCTCTAAGCAACATATATATCCCTTCTTGCCCTCATTCGGATCTCTGGCCACATGGATTGGGGGTTTTGTCAAGGATGTCGCAGTCGCTCAGGTCAATTCTAAGCATTATCAAACTTCTTCTGCTGACAAGTTGCCTGATTTGCTTTCGAGGCAAAATGAAATACGTATGAACATCACGTGGAACAAACCTCTTAGAAGTTACTTACATATGAATAGAAGGTTCGTTGATGCTTTATCTGACACTGAATTGAAAGATTGAAAACGAACAAGACCTTCATATGTGCAAATATTCAGCCTTATCAATAAACAAACCAGCACTTTGGGAGTTGGATCCGAAAGCGTCAGAATTGACTCAGTCGAGCTTGGATTCACATAACAACCAGTCTTTCACACCAAATGTCACGGAATATCCAAGGCAGCTCTTGCTCACATGATCCACATTTCATGCAGCCAACATGTTGGGGATGACGGATCTATGGCGGGGAGTGCGTGAGCATGTGCAGCAAGTAGGATGGGTAGCGAGGGATGATAGAAGAGGAGGGACAGCACCCGGATGATGAAGAAGATGTCACGACTAGGGGAATTGGAAAGATGGGTGATGAAGACATCAATGCGAGAGCATCTGACTATTATTACGAGGCACTGTCATCATTATGGCGCCCATCTATTTCATATTCTAAAGTAGTATTTAACATGTATTCTCACTATCTAATAAATGCCCTTTTACTTGCATTCCGTTCCGCCCCACACATATTCTCAATAGGTTATGGGCCCCACGCTCCTATAACTTAACAAACTCACTGAGAAGCTCCTTTTATTACTCCACCTTTATCTCATTTATTGATCCACCATGGCAGCATCTTCAGAGGCCGAGGCATCGTTGACCAATGACAGAACTGGTACTGTAACACTCGGATCTGGAAGTTACCACATTGAGCCACTCAACAATCATAATTGGTTGGCATGGAAAAGGAAGATCACGTCAATCCTACGCAACCTCGATCTTGAGGATACACTCACCACGGAAACTCCAATACTGAGGATCGCTAATCAGCTGACTACTGCCGAAATGAAGATTCTTGCAGATTGGATGAAAAAGGATGTGAGGGCGCAGACAAGAATTGAATTAGCAGTAGGAGATAGTGAAATGATTCACTTACTAGGGGCCACTACTGTGAAAACTATGTGGGATCAGCTGAAGATCGTCAAGGAGAGTAGGGGAAAGCTCAGCATACTTGCAGCAAGGTGCACTCTATTTTGGGCATCCGCTTTTGACGATTTTGATATGGGTGATCACATCACAAAACTAAGACAGATGCAGGAGGAATTACACCTAATGGGGAGTATCATACCTGACAATGACTTCGCCATGATACTGCTTACGTCATTACCAGAGACGTGGGATCCATATACATCAGCCTATCTCGGCATGCAGAGTAATGCTCCCATGATTTCATCATCCAATCTCATTGCAGTTCTTCTGGACGAATTCAGAAGAAGAAGAGACTGACATAGTGATCATGGTAATGGCACTACGCTCCAAGTCAAGGAGACACATGATTGTCATAATTGCAAGAAGAAGGGTCATTTGGCGAAGGACTGTTGGGTGAAAGGAGGCAGGAAAGAGGGACAGGGGCCGAAAAAGAAGCAGAAAGGCAGCAGATATGATCGGGCCAATCAGGTGCAAGAAGAAAATGCTTCTGGCACCGATCTAGCTGATTTCACTTACACGGCAAGTCCTGGCGACTTCTCAAAATCCGATTGGATACTTGATTGCGCATCAACGGCACATGTGTGTACTTTGCGTGACCTATTCATTGATAATACCCCTTTAGAGAAGTCCTCCATAAAGGGCATAGGACCTGATCCTGTACCTGTTCTAGGCTGTGGCACTGTTTTGCTCAAATGTTGTTATGATGACAAGTTGTTGTCCAATCTAATCAATGACATTATGCCACAAGGATTGTCCGAGACAATAACAATGAAGAGTCTGGTGAAACATGATTGAGTAGACAGTGCTAAGTCCAGCGAAGGAGACTCAGGCTTGAGATGAGTGAGGCAGATGAGAGTGCTTGAACAACGACTTTGACAATCTCACCAGAACTAGGAGTTCCCAGAGATGTAACTTGTGTATTTACAAGCTAAGTTGAACTTAAGGTTCGACCTACAACAAACTCTCATATTTATACATGAACCTACTGTCTGTAAAAGGTAATGAATGTGTTAGAGAATGATATCATAGCTATGAGGTCATAATGCGTCATTAGTGATATCATAGCAACGTCATAGAAATGAAACGATGGTAGGCATATGTCATAGATGAAAGGGTCACGCTTATGTGAGCGGTGACATTGCATAATCATAGAGGAGAGGTGGCAACGCATAGATAGTCAGGAAAGGAAGGTGCTGACATAAGAAAATGAAAATGTTCGCATGGGTTGTAACACTAGCTCTCCTTTAGAGAACTTGTCCACAAGTACTAATCCAATATAATACAAAAATGAAAACAAAGTCAAGGGCTTACTTGACGTTATTAAATTCGGTTTTGGTCCACCAAGCTGGCTTTCCGAGGCGGAATTCTTCGTCATCGCTATCTGGGCGATTTCGGTTATTAAACCAAGCACGGCATTTGTCGTCATTATCAAAGGTAACTGTTCCAGGGCGGGTTCCCTGTTGATATCCTTGGTGTGTTCGGCGGGTTGTGCATGGGCGAGTAGGAGGTGGGTGCGAAGGGCGTGGTGGTTGCTGACGTTTGGGGTGTGCTGATGGTCCAGGGGTTGATCCGGCATCAACAGTTCGATTACTAATGGGTCTAGGAAGGATTGCTCGACTAGGGACATGCTGTGATGTCAAGTGTCCTCGAGAATTGCAGATCATGCATTGAGGGTGGTGTGGTTGTTTTCGTGGTGCCTGTGGCATTGTGGGCGGGTTTCCTCTCTGTCTAGGCAGAGTAGTGGGGTTGACTGATGTGAAGATGATCGGAGGATTGATTTACTCTCAGGTACCACATAACTAGAATCTGATCTCGTAGCTCCTGCTGGTACATCTTCTCACATGGGCAAGGAGGAGATTTGGGTGGTGGTGGTCAAGGTGGGCATTGGCGTAATGGGACTACAAGGGTCATTGGTCTGTGGGATATGTGACTCTGGCACGATGTCATTAGGGTCGAAGTCGGAAGGGGTGTCATCACGTGGATCAATAAGCCTGGGGGGTGTAGCATTGAGCCTAGTGATGAAAGGGTTAAGGGATCATCCTTGCTCATCGACTGCATGGTAGGTGGAGTAGATATGTGCATTGGGCAAAGAGGAGTGAGACATGTAGTTTCGGTTTGTTTAGCGATGCAAGGATTGCTGGAGCTAATGGAGTCGTCTTCTGCTTTTATATGTCTCTAGAAGTTCTTCCGCATTTGTCAAGTTGCGTTCAGGTTCCCAAGTGTTATGTGATGTGTCATAACCTTTCCATTTGATGAGATATTGATATGAGTTTCCTTTCTTGCGATGTGTGATGATCACTTCAACTTCATACTCTTCTTGTCCATTGATGAGGTCAGGTGGTGGTCTTGTTTCATTTGGTCCATGTGCATCGGTTTCCTTGTAGGGCATAAGGAGTGCTGCATGAAACACTGGATGAATTCACCATTGGCTTGGTAATTTTAGTCTGTATGTCACTGGTCCTAGAACTTTTTCCATAGAGAACAGTCCTTCCCATTTAGGGGTGAGTTTTCATGTTTCATATGGTATCCGGAGATTTCTGGAATCTAACCATACTTTGTCACCTTCCTTGAAGGGCTTAGAGTGGCGCATAGTGTGTTGTGTCATTTTTAGACATGCTAGTTCGTGTGCAGCTAGCACTTCTTCTCTTGCTTTGTGTAGCTGTTTCAGATGTGCATCTGCAGCGGGTGCATCAGTGCGTTTTACTACTTCTGGTAGTGCTACCAGGTCTGTTCCATACATAAGGTGAAACAGCATTTGTTTCAGTTCTTGATGGGTGCATTGATTATGTGCAAATTTGGCAATGGGTATAATTCTGCTCCAGTGGCTACGTCATAGGCGCAGAATATTTGGATAGATTCGAGTTCCTGATTTAGGCGTCAGACTGTCATCAGTCTGGGGATGAAATGCTGTGCTCATGCAATGCTTGATCTGAGCGGCAACTTGGTTATCTCCTTAAAGACTTTTGCTGCGAATGTGGGTCACGATCTGAGATCATGATCAGGAGGCCAAAGTGTTTGAATACTTCTTTGATGTATAGCGTTGCTGTTTGTTCCGGCAGTAAATTGTTTTATGCCAAGTGATAGAACTACCCCCTTTGTAAGGCTTGATTGACCACAACAAGAATAGATCATAACTGTCCAAAAGGGGCAGATGATGAAAGAATCCATTAGTTATCTGTTGAAAAGGCCGTTGGCATGGAAATTAAGGTGTCAAAGGCGCGCAGTGGGATGAGTATTTGGTTTCATCTGTTGGCATGTGCCACAGCCATCTGTATATTTCTTTAATAACACTGTCATTCCAGGCCACCAATACCGTGCTTTTAATATCGAGTTCTTCTTTTGTGCTTGCACAAATCAGGATGTCATCCATGTAGATGACCAACCATCCTTTGTCAATCATGTCTCTGAAATAATCGTCCATCATTGCTTGAAACGTTGCTGGCGAGTTTTGGAGTCCAAAGAACATTACTGTTGGTTCAAACAATCCTCTGTTGGTGATGAAAGCAGCTTTCCATTCATCACCTTCTTTGATCTGAACATTGTTGTATCCCCATCTGAGATCGAGCTTTGTAAAGTAGCGTGCTCCTTTAAGCTTGATCATGAGATTGGAGATCAGGGGTAAAGGATAAGAATTTGGTTTAGTCCATTCGTTTAGGTACCAATAATCTTGACATGGTCTCAGGGCTTTACCATCCTTTTTAGGAACAAAGAAGAAGGGCAATGCTTGTGGCAATTTTGATTGTTTGATATATCCTTTTGCAAGTTGTTCTTTGATCCATTCATCTAGCGAATTCTGTTCCAATGGGGACAGATTGTAGATCTTTGATTTGCGAGGGACAAATCCTTCTTTTATTTCAATGGTGTGATCCCATGGTCTTGTCTCGGGAAAACGTTCTGAGGCTTCTTTTTCGAATACAGAATTCCATTCTGAGTACTCGAGAGGTACCTTTACGTCCTCAGCAGAGCTTGGTACTGCCAAACCTTTATAGCAATGCTCCATCTGTTGTGCTGGGGTGAATTTGTGGATCGCTACTTCCGAAATTGATTCCTCAGCCACATACAGCGAGCTGACCTCTGTCTGGGCGACAGTCCCACTGTGTGACATTGTGTACTATTTGACAAGAGCATTGTCATATTCTACCACATCTTCTAGATCCATCTGGACCCAAAGACTCTGTATTCGTGCACAGATACTGTCTTTTTCGGAATTACGGAATTCCAGAGTTTTCTCGCACCAATCTATTATTGGGTTATGCTCCTCGAGCCAAGGCAGCCCCAAGATAAGGTTCTGATCTCCTAATGACGTCACCCAGAACCAGTGTGTCATTACTTTGTTGTTTATGTTGAAGGTGACCGTCTACCTTTCTGTGATCTCTCCTGCTTCGTTTTCTGATCCATCAACGTTCCTGACTTTGATGGATTGTCTGAGTGGTACACGCTTCCATTTATGGGCAATGGATGCATCAATGAACAGGCCTTCTGCTCTGCAGTCAACCAAGGTGGTTTCAGTGGGTTTATCAGACTTGATGGATATAGGGATGGAAATCTTCTTATTGGTCAAAGATTTTACTGTTACACCGCAAATATAGATAGAATCCGAGGGAATAGGATCAACATCCACTGTTGTGTGACACTTTGGTTAAAAAATCCTGTTCAGCTAGCAGATTGAGACGATCTTCCTGGGACAAATGCCCCATCAAGACCTCTCGATGCCATCAATTGTGGTGTCCTCATGGCTCTTCTAAACTCTTCTTCGTTCCCCTCAGCCTCGATCACCCTCCAGTTCTGTGGAGGTGGCTCTGATGTGACGGCGGGTCGTGACTCCTTTACTCCTTTCTTAAATCGTTCCTTTTGGTTCCCTTTGTGTGGCTTCCTCATGGGGCATTTTGATGATTGATGACCCCCTTTGTGACATATGAAACACAATCCTTCTTTGACATGTCTTTCTCTTTCCTCTTTTGAAAGAGCAGCGATAATGACTGCATCCACATCCATGGCATCTGGATCTCTGTGTCTGGGTGAAGGTCTTCCATTCCCTGCTGTAGATAGTCCAGCTAAAACACCTAGCCTGCTTTTGGCATTTGCATAGCATTGGGCTGCATCATACCATCCCTGTAGATTTGCAGGGTTCTGCATCAAGATCTGATGGACGCATTCAGGGGGGAGTCCTTCTGAGAATAGAGGTGTGATGGCAGCTTCTTCTCTAATTTTAGACTTCTTGATTAGTTCCTTGAACTTATCCATATATGCTAAAATAGGCATTTTCTTCCGCATTCGCACGATTTTGTATAACTCCGTCATTGCTCTCCCAGGGCTGTCCACTTGTTTCCAATTGGATAGGAATGCTTCTTTGAAAGCGGCCCATGTTCCCCAGTCGGGTTGTTCATTAAGGTCCTCGATTTTAGCAAGTTTCCACTGAGCTGCATTGCCTGTTATATTCATGAATGCAAAGATGATCTTTTTCTGATCTGTGTTGTAATTGGTATTTAAAATAAAGAACATTTATAAATAGCTCGGCTAATATTCGATTGCCTTCGAATTTAGTGGGCATAGGACCCTTGATGCTGCAATTGTTGTCTGCTTGTGCATGCGGCCATGTCTACATCTGGCGTACTGGTGTAAGTGGTGTGGGTGGTGGTTCTGATGGAGATGCTGGTGGTGGAGTTGGTTCTTTTGGCAGTTCGTGTGGCGGTTCCTGTTTTGGCAATGGTGGAACGATCAGCTGTGTGAGGTCTAAAGATAGAAGGGGTTTTGGTGTGTTTCCTAATGAGGATATGAACTGTAAAGGACTAGGCTGTATGGCTTCTGAGTCCTGTTGAAACAATTTAAATGGGGCAGTCTCAAATAGGTCACTGGATTCTTCTAGATCTGCTCCTTTGAGTGAGTCTGAATCCAAGTCACTGGGTGCGCGGAATTTCCCCTTTCCACTGGAAGATTCTCCAGCAGATTTGGTCCTGAGGTGCTCAGGGACGTTGTTGATCCCTCCAGGTACGTAGTAAGGTCCTAGGAATGCTTTGTCCTCTAAATATGTTTCCTGTCCTTCAGAGAAATAGGTCCAATGCGATTTGTATCTGTTAAATGTGACTTCTACTCCTTCGAGGTAGTAATGGTTCTGGAATTTATGAGATCCATTGGGTGGGCGATTCTCTTTTTGTGGTGTCCAGAAGTTACTGGGTGTGACAAAGGAATCATCTGATTTATATTTCCAGATCTGATCGCAGGTATCCTTGTAGATCTGAAGTCCATCAAGAATGTAGTTTCCTCTGATCCCTCTAGTAGCTTTATTGGGTGGTGGAGCTCCTCTGGTGAATACTCCTGAAATCTTGAATAGGGTCCAGTTACCAACCAGTCTGGGAAGTTTGATGGTTGAGCGCTAACGAGCTGGTACTCGAGCTGTCTTGGTAAGTTCAACTTAAATTGTTATGATGACAAGTCGTCATCCAATCTAATCAATGACATTATGCCACGAGGATTGTCCGAGACAATAACAATGAAGAGTCTGGCAAAATGCGATTGAGTAGACAGTGCTAAGTCCAGCAAAGGAGACTCAGGCTTGAGACGAGTGAGGTGGAGGAAGGTGGCTTGAACAACGACTTTGACATACTCACCAAGAACTAGGAGTTCCCAGAGATGTAACTTGTGTATTTACAAGCTAAGTCCGAACTTAAGGTTCGACCTACCAACAAACTCTCGTATTTATACATGACCATGACTGTCTGTAAAAGGTAATTAATGTGTTAGAGAATGATATCATAGCTATGAGGTCATAATGCGTCATTAGTGATATCATAGCAACGTCATAGAAACGAAACGATGGTAGGCATATGTCATAGATGAAAGGGTCACGCTTATGTGAGCGGTGACATTGCATAATCATAGAGGAGAGGTGGCGATGCATAGATAGTCAGGAAAGGAAGGTGCTGACATAAGAAAATGAAAATGTTCACATGGGTTGTAACAAATGTCATGTTGGTGACAAGTATTTCTCACATCAACTCAGTAATGTTCACACATGCCGGTTGCGCCAAACTGTCTTCTGTCACTCAGACATTTTGATGAAAGCAGTGGGCACGTGGAGATGCAGAAAGGGAAATGCTATTTACAGAACAAACTCCAACACGTCATTGGCGAGGGACACATGGTTGGGAGATTATATTTGCTTCACGCGAGAGCAGAGTCACGCGTTAACGAGAAGGCATTTGTTGCCAGGGTGCATGGGTGCTCCTGGATGAAATGGCATAAATGGTATGGTCATCTATCCATCTCGGGACTTCAACATGCTGTGCAGGAAAATTTAGTCACAGGGATAAATATAGATGACAGAGAAGGGGTATTTGCTGATGAACTATGGGACATAGCATTCATATCTAATTCAGCCAAATTACCTAAAGACGTCAAGAAAGCATTGGAGAGTGAGGATGTGAGAAGAGTGATTAGGCAATGGATGAGGAGTTGGGGATGATGGATAAGATGGAACTGGAGATTAGAGGATTTACTGAAGGAACAAAAAGCTGTAGAAGTAATGGGTATTCACACGGAGACAGATGAATAATGAACCACCAATATGATTCAAGGCTCGACTAGTCGCCCAGGGGTTCACGCAGCAGCCCAGATACGATTATGATGACCTCAATACATATGTGCCAGTTATGTGCTATAGAAGCCTCTGACTTATACTAGTGGCAGCAGTGCTTAACAGATGGCACCTCATGCAGTACAACGTCAAGAACGCATACCTTAATGGCATCCTACAAGAGCGAA
>JAENRT010000454.1:0-32876 GCA_032173475.1 Amanita phalloides
CCCCCCCCCCCCCCCCCCCCCCCCCCCCCCCCCCCCCCCCCGGAGACGGCGCTCTTTCGCGTCTTGCGTTTAGTAGCAGTTGTTGATTTCGCAGGAGAACGACTGTAAGAAGCTTAAGCATCATATCAAAGGTGGGATATTGTTGAAACAAACCTAGCGGCAACAGGAACATCAGATCCGACTTGGATGCTTCATCTGAAATTCTACTCGTAGTCAGCTCAAGACTAGAGAGAAAAACAATCAGCCACTTACTCGACGACAACAGTTTTCTTTTGGGCGCGTTTCTGTACTGGGGAACCACTCGACGGACATAGTGAAGGACAAGGACGACAATCGGCGTAGGGTGAGTGAGTACAGAGACGCGAGGGATCGAAGCGTCAGGATGAAGTTATAAGAGCACCCCAGTGCCATTCCAACCCGCGATCTACGATAGGTGGTACTATTGTGCGCAGCGACGTGGCAACAGTGGAGTCACAGTCTGTCGGACTACATTTGGCAGAGAAGGTGTTGACTGAACGTGTGGTGCCTGAAGTACGTACCCCGAAAATTTACGTGGCACTCCCACGTCATCTCAGTTGTCCACGCTCGTTCTAGTGGCACTATGATAGCACGTATTATCATTCAAGGAACATGGAAACAATCACGTTGTTTGTTGTCTACAATCGTTCAGCCTTTGGCAGCTGTTCAGCTTGCCAACTCAACGCACGGCAGCAAGGGGCCCACATCTTCTCACAGTCGCATGTACAATCGATCGGCCCTTTGATAGCGCCTGTTCATGAATAAAGAAGCAAATCGAGACATCATAGTATGCGATACATTGTGAACGTGGCACTAGCTCATCATTCTCAGAGTAAGGGCGACTATAATTGTTCGACCCCATTGACCAATATTACAGTCTGCTACGAAGGTGTGGCCCGGTGCTCCTGATAGAACCTCAACGCCTTGATGACTTCGTTCAAGGAACTTCGAAACAAGCATGACAGCGAACGCATGAGCCCCACACCATTCCCAGAGTCGTGCATCTATAATCGTTCGAGACCATTAATCGATGGTACAGGTGCATGCTCACCGCAGAACCTCAGCACCTTGATAACCACGCACATCGGCCTCTGACTACAAAACGTCACGACAAGAACTCATCGCCGTGATAACAGGCGTCTCTTCTGACTACAAATTGCCATCACAAGACCATATCTCCTTGACAAGCATGCCATACAGCTTCTGACTGTAGAACGAGACTTGAAAATGGCAGCGAAGTTGCTGCCATCGAAATATAATAACAACTGTGAGTCGCGCATCCATTTCTATGAAGATTTCTATGAAGAATCGCCCTCACCAGGGCAGTGAAATTTTCCCGTGTTCAGGAAGATAACTACTGCACTTTCATGCACGTAAGACCATGTTGAATTGGGCAAACGATGCTACTAGTACGAAGACAACACGTCGGCGCATGATCATCTGGTCAGTAGTAGTAAACAAGCGATTGCTACACGAAAAGAAGGTCACCCTTACAACAGCAGTAATCAATGGCGAAGAACAGCCGGTACTTTCGTTATAGGTTACCCCTCTAAAACGAGCGCCTGCCACAACATCCACACCGGCAGTGCTAGCACGCATGCACGACAGTAACTTTAACACAAAGGCAGCAAGTTCGTACTTTATCTACAATCTGCACAAGAGACTAACATAGTGATGAAGGTGAGCGGCTCGAGCAACTTGCGATCGAAAGAGCCGCGTTCCGGCGTGCAGGCGTGCAACTAGCCGAGCTAACGAGGGTAAGCTATGGATGCCATCGCCGTGTACATGTGTTTTAACTCGGGAATTCGTTAGCTCAAGGATTGGGCCTCATCGTATAAAGTCTACCAATCCAATTCGGATAGCAAAACATGGCATATTGTACACAAGAAGGATAACATGGAATTGGTAGATCCTAAAGAGCTGGAAGAGCTCGTTGTCAGCATCCAGGGCATAATCTGGAAGCAAGACCTGCCGCCGTTTATGCAAGAAATCCGGTAATCAGCAGTGAACATTAGAATAAGAATGAGGCTGATAATGTTATAGCTGACCAACCCAAAATCGCAAGCGCTTCTTGCGTCAAAGTGTTACGCTCATCGGCTGTGGCACGAGCACATTCGAGTGAGGTCTCGAGACGATAATGGATGTCCAGGCCTTATTCAATCGGCATATTCCCAGCAAATAAGATAGATGAATGCACATTTATTGATAAATTCGACAATTATCTGGGCATACATTTAACTAATCAATACTTTACACCAAGGTGGGAATCGCCGGCAGAAGAAGCGGTACCTTTTACGATGGATGTTGATCCATCTGGCATTCTAGCTGCGCTTGCCGGAGATGACTTTTTCCATGGGGAGCAGAACGTCGTGAAGTACTATAATAGAAAAATAGTGCAAGGAGGCGCAGTAAAGTAAGTTTGCTAACCAGTTAATGATATTGAAGCTGATTGACCTGCCATGTTTGCAGATATGAAGCAATCGCGCCAGTTAGGTTCCGTGTTGGCGATATCGTTGAAGCAAAGGCGACGCTTATGCTCGTTCCTATTCGGGAAGGCCGCTTCAAGCTGACGGCAGTTTTGCGAAGTCTTACACTTCTAGATACATCATTTGCGCAGGTAAGAAAACATTCACAGCAGTAGTAACATGAATTAACAAAAAACAGACATCGGCACATGCGTCAAACATGCGAATCAAGAAACTCATGCAAGCGCCAACCACTCCGACGCTCAAGAGAACGATTACATATGCGGAAGATGAAGAAACATCGACTGCGCCCAAGAAGAAGCCAACATCTTCCGATCTCGGGAGTAATAGCTTGAGCGGGGTGGGTATGGAGCGGCCGTATGGTAGTACACCAAATGCGCAAAAGGCGAGCAGGCAGCCACAAACGGAAGGATCTCAGACAACTGAGAAAGACAAAGGGAAAAGTGCTGACATTGATGGAGAGAAAGAGGCAGACGAACCGATGGTAGTTGATAACTAAATAACATTCGGAAAAAGGCCTGAGATAGCACCGTTGCATTGTAAATTTGTAAACAAAATTGACATTTCTTGATCTGTAAACTACGCCTCGGACTCGGACGGGTGCAACTTTGATGCGAACTCAAACTGGCAGTTGAGACTGACCCCAAAAGTAGTCTCCGCACCCCTGGAAAGGTAGTGTTTCTTTTTCAGTTTGCATTACAATCGATGGTGTAACGACTACATTTCCGCTGCGACAAAATGTGCAGCATCGATCGTAATCCAGGTTTTCCGTCCAGATGTGGAGTCAGGTGCTGAGAGCGAAGACGATGTAACAGAGAAACGGGCGTCGAGGGCGACACAACACTTTGTAGACGAACTCGGACTGACGAATGGACGGCGTACGCAGACAGTGAGCTGCGCTTCGCCACGGCAAGGCAAGCCTCTTGACAGTGCCGGCCTCATGCCCTTGAGAAGCAAGGGTTAGTAGTGCAGATGCTGACGATAGAGTCAGTTAGACGATGGAGAAGTAACATACTTCCGAAATCCACGCGGACTGCCGCATTCAAACAGCGTTGAGATAATGCATGCCACACCCTCAAAGTACCACTAAGGCCACTTCTTACCAGATCGGCCTCTTGAGATGCGATGTTAAAACCACAGTCTGAGTCGTGAACGGCAGGCAGCACATCGTACACGATGACGATGATGTTTGGTTGTGCTTGGCAGGTCGCGGCACGGCAATTGCCGTTGTCTTAAAATCGCGTTACAAAATGCCAGCCAAACGAGGGTTATAAGACCGAGTCCTACGTTTCACTTCGGCCTCGGAAAAGGCAATTTGCTCTGCATCTCCTACTAGCTTTTCGTCTACAGCTTCCACCAGCTCTACCAGTGGTACGAGTTTACGAGCTTGTCCTTTCAGGAGACTCAATTGATAGATAAACCAAGTCGCCTTCAATGAAGTCTGCCTTCTGGCGGTGTTTTGCTTGATCTGTCTGACGCATTCGTGCGTCGATGATTGCGTCGTGAGTTTTCATCAAGGCTTTCATTTTTGATGCAAACTCCTCAACACCAGGATAATCAGATTTGTTATTGTGCGAGGAACTCAGGCGTAATTCAGGAAGAAGGGAGAAAAGCCCATTGCAAACTCGATTGCAGGTAACTTTTCTGCCCAATCCTTTTGATCAGGTCTGACACATTGGCACAGCATCTAAGTCATTGTGTAATTAATTCAGTAGCACAATCAGTGGATGGTAGGCACTTGAAAGTCATAATTCAATGCCAATTAGCTCGTGAAGTTGTCGCCAGATAAATAGTGAGTCTTGGTCGCTCACAATCTTCTCTGGCAGTCCATATAGGTGTTGAATGTATCATAGATGTCAATGATCAATTATGATGCAAATCATATCAAATTTCCCCTTGGGAAGTGGGCTGACGAAGTAAATTCCAATCGAGTACCATGGTCGACGGGGGACGGGAAGTGACTTCAGCATTCCCATCGGCTGTTGGTTACTCGATTTGTTCGTCATGCAAATCACACAAGATTTACAAAACTCTTCGACATCAGATGCCATCGTTTTCCACCATACTTCCTCTCAAAGGGATTGGAGTGTTTACTTGTTTCCCAAGTGAGCCAGTAACAAATGTATGTGTCCAATAATTATTTCTCAGACACTTCGTTCACTGAGTTTGATATCTGGGATGCACAGGACCTCGTAATCACCAGTTCGTTTAAAGATTAGTCCATTGTGCATTCTGAAGCCAGCATACTTGTCTGGTATTTGTAGGATGTCTCGGAAGTACAAGTCTTCTTTGTACTGGTTGCGGAGACATTCTGGTATATTAAATCCTGCATTTCCAGCTGTTTGTAGGATGACAGAAGGAAAGTCATCAACGGAAAAAGGTATGTCTGCCTTTCTCGTGTCTGTTTGACTGTGACTTATTATCTTCCTTACTTTCTGTTGCCATTTCTGGCGCTTTTGTTTCAGTTCCATGTATGAGCACTCATTTGCCCTTGCTTCAGTGAGTCTAGTTGAATGACAGACAGGAGTCAGAGTATCAGGGTTTGCAATGGCAGTTGTGCCCATCCAGTAGTGAGTGGTAGTGGTGTCGTGCCACGTTCCGCAGGATAATGTTGATCTCAGGTAGTGGGGCTGCAATTTTTCGTGTGTTTGAGTTCTGTTCGCGCTTGTCTAATATGGTATGTATGCGTCTAGCACCATCTGCTTTGGCCTTTTCTGTTTTTGTGGCTGAATCAGGTGCAAACTTGACTGGGCTTGGTCCATCCACTACAAAGCAGCCCCAGTGGTGACCTGTAGGATTGCCCTTCCAAGCTCGCTCTTCCCGCCTCTTGGCTTCTAAAGCCTCCTCGCGGCAGGAAGCATGCTTAATTAAACGTTCAAGATTTGTACATTCAGGGTTTAAGCCTTTTTCAATCAAGTAATATCTCCATAGATATTGATTCAATCCTTGCCAGTAGATCTGCGTGACTTCACGTTCAGTGACATCTGGGAAGTGTAATGCCATGGATTCCAATTCCCGTGTGTAGGCCCGTACTGTCATAAATGGATTTTGTAGTCCAATTGTTACAGTAAAAAGCTACATGTTTCATGAAAAAGTGACTTACTTTTCTGCTTGGAACTGAACAAGGATTTTTACAGCTGTTTTCGAGTCGACGTGGTTCCATTCACACCATGTATCAATCTCATAGGTCCAGTGGTCGAATGTAATCAAGTCAGCAGTTCCATCATAAGTAGAAGGGTTTTTTATCTTTATGTACCTCGAGTTTGATTTCTTAGAAGTTTTCTGTCTCCTTTTGGAGCACCCTTTATGGCTCACATCCTCAGAACTTGGGGGTGAACTGTCCAAATAAGAGTCAGTTCCAGAAGAGAATCTGGTTTGCTACTGGGTGGCTCTACTTCTCGAGTACCTTTCTGGGACTGTCCCTTGGAATTGCTGGAGGTCAATGAATCGCTCAGGTTGGTACGGTCCGGGCTTTTCATCGTTGATCTAAACCATCCTCCGTCAAGTTAAGGAAATATGAGGTAAATGTTAAACAATAGTGTTACACTTGCCTTGAGTAGAACAGTTTTGAAGTCTTTGCCATTAACAAGTGGGTACATGTGCAATACCTTCGTCTTTTTGACACTGATGATGACACTCTTCAACCCTGCCTCTCCTCTCCCCTCAACCATGCCACTCCTCACCTCCCTTGCAAACTAGCAGTGTGAATATCATGTTTGATGTGCCAGGCCAAACATCCCACCAGGCCTGGCAACACTTAGTCAGGCTCCATTGGCTTGATGTTAGCTCCCAGCCATCCCATGACATGGCCAGGACATGTCAGGCGTGACATGTGCTGGCCCATCTTCCAAATTAGTGCTGCTACCACAAAAAACCTTTTTTTAATAATAATAATAATAAGTTTGTTTGACCTCCCCTCCAGTGTGCAACTTATAGTTTACATTCAACCATCATCTGCTTTCCTTTTTCTCCCTTCAACTCTGCTGCTGCCCACCTCTGTTGCCCACTGCCCTCTGCTACCTGCCTGCCCACTGCACCTCCTCCCCATGCTTGTTTCCCTGCTCTCCTGCCTCCAGCTGAGAAGGTGTCTGTAAAGTTCGGTTTCTGATGCACATGCTTCCTTTCATCTATGGCAATATCAATGGGCAGCAAATTTTAGCAGAAGTTGCTCATACATTGAACATTGAAGGTTGTTTCAATGATGCTGATGCTCATCTAAGATTGCTTGCCACTGCAGGAATTTTGGTATGTGTTCTACAGATGTTTAATTTACAAGATTAAAATGCCTTGTAACAAGATCATGACTTCTCTCTCAGAGTGGACAACTGGAAAACTGCACCCTTGTTCTGCCACCTTATCATGTCACTTGAGGAGTGGGTCCCAAAAGTTGAAAATTACTTTCAGATTTGCATCACTATGAAGAACAGCATTCCAATGCTTGGGATTGGGTCCTGGAGAAGACTGCAATCTGGGAAGATCAAGATATACAGATGGATACAGGCAAGGATATAGCTTTGGATTTGATGAGCATTCAATGATCATACATACTTGGAGGGTATGCTTTGCCAGCATTTTAGATGTCCATGAGCCAATTGTCAGAATATACATTAGTTATGCAGCACTTCTTCCTCTGTGTGAGTTCAATACTCATAAGGTTTGTGCGATGGTCATGGCATCATGAAACCACATCATGCCATTGTTAACTATGATAAGTGCTGTGAAGTGTGAATTGCTTGTAAGTACATCATTGTGAACTAATATATCAATTTCAAGGTTGACTTAATAAGTCAATGGCAGTTTTTGCACCAAGGTTGAACATTGCTCACCTTGTGCCCTATGCAAGTTGTCAGCTTGGTGCAACCAACCAACCACCCATCCATCCATCCAGGATATATTGGTGCCTACTCTGGGTTCATGTCAGATATGTCCCACAGTGATCCCTAGACTAGGGGCAAGCCTACCCTACATCCACCCTATGACATCTTATCAACCAGCTCCAGTGCCTTAGTCATAGTCAAGGTGCATTTTACCACCACCATCAGTTCCACATCTTATACATGTTCCCTCATGATCTCATTGCTGGATATCTGGTAAGGATAACATTGTTCACTTTGTACTTAGATTTTAACCTCTACCAGGTTAATGCAAGAGGAAGACAACGCCAGGGTCTACCAGGCCATGCTCATGGAGATGACCAACTCAGGCATTCAAACAGGGGAAACTGGACTGGATCCTTTTCATCACGCAACCAACGAGAATATGAGATCTTTTGGCAGGAAGGTGGTAATTTGATTTGTGCAAAAATCAGGGGTGTGATGGATTGTGAGTGTTATAAAGCAGAACCTATGAGTAATAGTGACCTACACAAATTTCTAGACTTCTTTATCATCACATTCCATCCTGCATTTTCTGTTCCAATTGAAGATCATCCTGACCGGTCCAACTGCATTGCTATTGATGATGAATTCATGGAACAACCTGACACATTTGATGTCCATTTCAGAGGTGCCAACTTGATATGGGGAATTGGTCAGATACCACATCTATATCTCTGTCCCCATATAAACCTCCTGGATATCCTTGTGAATGACATTGAATGGGAGTCAATTCATATACAGGAGCAGGTTGCAAGGAGGACAAATGTTCATCCTGCAGGAGTACATAACTGTTATCATCCACATTAATTACATGCCTCAGGTATGTTATACACAAAGTGCAAGTGTTAAAGTCAGTGGTTCAAAGTCAAAGTAGCCAAAATATAAGCTGACATCTTCCTGATGTAACTACTGTGGCACATTGTTGGTTGAGATCCCAACTGCTCACCTTGAGTTAAGATCCCTAGTTCCTGCATGCATGCTGAAGGAGAGGAAGGTGTAACTGGAACAAACAATCCAATTCATTTACTTCATCCAGAGCCAGAAATATCTAAAATAACAAAATTAACATGTAGTTCAAAATTTTGAAATCATCAAAACAGACCAAAGTTGCAGCTGGTGAAACAATATCTTCTGGATAGCCATTGAATGGAGGGGAGGAAAGGATGCTTGTTTAGCTTCTTCCATAAATGAGATTGGAGGTTACTTTGACCAGAACATGATCACCAAGCTCTCCCCATGCCTTGCCTTCTCCATGGATAAAAGGCAGCTCTGTTTTGATTCTGGAACAAATTTGCTGTATCTTGGCTTGACCTCCACATAGTCCATAGTGAATCAAAACCAGATGGCAAGCAATGAAGAAAGTTTGTTTGAAATGATTGGAAAGAATGTCTGAAAGAGCATGTGGCTTCTCAGTGGCAAGGGAAGCTTCTTCTGGCCTTTCAACAAGGTGGAAAAAATGTAAAGTGCATGGCTCAAATAGATCTGCTGCAGCATCAAGTCATCAAGAGGAATATTTGTAACAATCCAGTCAATAGCAATGCCTTCATGATGTGTTGATATACTCTTTCCTCCATGGTTCCAAGTGCTTTATTGATCATTTTTGCAGTCCAGCAAATGGATGTCTTTCAGACACTGTGAGTGTAGGGCTGAGTAGAGACATAATATTTCATCTCCTCCAGTGAATGTTTCCCTTACTTAGGATTGCAGATCTGTTCAAAGTTGTCACTCTGATTTGCTAATACTTCCTCAACTTCTCAAACAATACCCAAATGCACAATGCTGTGACCAATGCACTCAGGCAATGCCCAGTATGCATCATAGTTACATTTTTCTTTTTGGCCTGGAGGTTTCCAATGACAACAATTTTCTCAATGATGAAGATATTTCAAGGAAAACCATGGTGTCAGGCAAACTGGAGGTACACCATGTGGATCATAGAGGCAGCACAGCAGTTCTTGAAGGAAGTCCTGGCATTCCTGGAGGAATTGAATTTTTTCAATGTGGTGGTGGCCCAGCAGATATTTGAAACAATTGAGGTGGATATACCATCAGGGCCCAGGAACAGTAAGCAGGGGGAAAAGACAAATTTCCTCAGTCAGGTACAAGAGATAATATATCTCACAAAAGAATTGGCAAGTTAGATATCTTAATGAATTGATCTATGACAATACCTGGACACTTTTCACCTGTACAAGCCCTCACTCAATGTAAGTCAAGGGTTCACCTTCATGTAATTATTGACAAAAGCTGAAATTCAATCAGTCACAAGCAGATGTAGAATTTTTGATGCAGTTGGCAAAGCTTCATTTTCCAAAGTATGGCTTTGTTGCTCTTCAACAAGCAGAGTTCAAAGCCAAGCTACCTGAGGAAATTCAGGATATCTTGGTGGACAAAAACATTGTAGTGAAGGGAATGGAGCACAGTGGTATCAGGTTTGACTGAAGAGGCTCAGAGATGCTGGGCAGTTTGGATGCTGTCAGAACAATTCAAGGTAAGATGATTGCCACTAACAGTTATAGCCATGTACTGATTAATGATATACCTATCAATTGAGCCAGATAAAGGTGGGTTAGCCTGCAGAGTAACAATAGGCATGTTGAAGAATGTATTGCTACATTCCAACCTTCCCCAAGGTTGAATCTTGAATGCTCTAGACTTCCCAGTCCAAGTGGCTGTACAGAGCCATCATCATGTTTCCAGTGATTCTGTGGCTTGGCTCCACACAAATACTGCAGAAAAGATTCCAATGGCTCTGAGAGGCCAAATTATGATATCAGATGGGGTCTGGCAGCAACTACTGGTGCCATCAGCTACTGGCATGTGGGTACCAATGGGTTTGGAACATATATAGATGTCCAAAACAGGCAAAAAGTGGTGGGTCATTGCAAGGGAAAAGAGAGGGGAGCAATCCTTTGCTTCCAAAAACTTGTATTCCACATTTGACCCACAGGACATCATGTTAGGAGCTACGCTCAGACTAAACACAACACTCAAGCTCGCTGGTAAGTGAGCGAAGAGAACTGAGAACGAAGCAATGAATGGAATGTAAGAACAATGGTAGTTGCCTGAGCAAGACAAACTATCTCGAGTCTTAGAGTAGCTACCTACTACTAGCCCTCCTTATATACTCCACTAATCCTAACCCAACTCCTGCCTACCGTCTCCCTCATTCCCTACTGTGCACTGCTGTGCCTCTGCCTCTCTGCCTCCTCACGCTCATCCTCATGTCCGACTCATGGTCCGCTTATGTAATCTCCAAGATAAGATCCTGATAAGATCTTCGATAACCCGATAAGGATTTCCATCCTGATGTGATAACGATAAGATAAGATAAGACCTTTAGATAAGATCGAATCTGTATCGAGCCTTGATCCTGTCGTCCAAGTCCATGATCCAACTCCAATAGAGTCTTACTGTCGGCCTTCACCTTTGTGTATGCGAGTCTTCATCCTAGCTGCCTCTACGCCTTAAGAGATCCAATGGTGTTGTCATAACACCCTTCATGCTAAGTGATCCTTGTCGTCTACTATCGCCTTTGACTATTGCCCTTGATAGATCCGCTAGGCCTATACGTTGGCTCTTCCGGCCACTATCCTTGGGTTGCGATTGTCTTCCCACTCTGGCCTATACGTCGGCTCGACTGTGGTGGCTTTGCCAATGCTCTGTCCCTCCTCCTCTGTACAACTTGATAAGGCAGCTGTACTCCTGCCATCATTGGTGAGTATACGCCCTACGCCTTGCGTTATAGATAGTAAATGAGATATGCCGGATAAAGTGTTGAATGTGTCGAAACGTCGAACTCAGGGGTTGGTTTGTAACACATCAACTCAAACCTGTGGGAGGTTCATGATGTGATGCTGTCACCTGGTGACAGACTGTAGCATTAGTTAACATCTGACTGTGATCTAGGGGTTAAGATTAATCTATTGATATGCAAACCTCACTCTGGACCTAGAAAGCACCAAAACCTAGATGTGCCAAAGTGTTTTGTCTCTAGTGAGATTATCCACTGGTTGCTCAAAAATTGCATGCCACTTTTCATCAAACTCCATTTAATAGGTTCATTTTTATATCCTCAAAACTGCTTGACAACTGATTGATTTGTTTCTGGCCCTATTCCACAGTTGACCAAGACTACACAACATCTCACTATGTTTTACAAGGGTCATATAGTCTAGTGTGCTGTCTGGAATATCACTTACACTAGACTTGATCACCCCTGCTTACTAGCTATATATCATACTCATCAATGTATGTATTGTCCTTGGTTCAATATGTTCCATGGTGGTCTATATGTGATGCAGGTGCATGGTGTGGGCAAGCCCCAAAGAGTTCTGGAAAGCTGAGAACAGGGGCATGTTGAGCATCATGGGAGGGCAGCAGGACATTGCATGATGTCCTTGGCAATTTGACTGCTCAATAATGCGATGCCCTGCATTTGCAACTGCCCAGTCATGAATGCACAATGGGAGTGGAAGGTGGGGTGAAAGGCAATGACAAGCTTGCAGGCTTGTCTTCTCAACTGGCACATGTATGTGGCATGGACATGGTGCAGAAGCAAGACATGCTGACCACATCCATGTGACTCTCACCAAAGACCTGTGTCAAGTGCTCTCATACCTCACTTACTTGACTTACCTCTAGTTGACCTTATTTAGTCAGACTTATAGCATAAGATAGTATCTTACAATTGTTCTCAGTTCTTGAAAACATGCTACATAACTAACATATATTCTTACAATTGGCTCTTAGACATCAAACTATATTTAAAATGCAGTTGGCAGACCATGCCCTCCAAGCATGTGTGATCATTAAATGGCCATGAGATTCAAAACTATCTCCTTGCCTGCATCCATCTGGGTATCCTGATCTTCCCACATTGTGCCCTTCTCCAGGATCCAATTCCAGGCATTTGGATGCTGTTCTTTATAGTGATGCAGATCTGAAAGCAATAATTCAACTTTTGGGGTCCATTCCTCAAGTGACATGATAAGGCGACCAGAACAAGGGAGCAGTTCTCCAGTTGTCCACTCTGAGAGAGCAATCATGATCTTGTTACAACACATGTCAATCTTGTAAATTATATTTCTGCACATCAGATCACTCACCAAGATTCCTGCACTGGCAAGCAATCTCAGATGAGCATCAGCATCATTGAGACAACTTCCAACCTCCAGTGCCTTAGCAATTTCTGCTAAAATTTGCTGCTCATTGATATTGCCATAGATGAAAGGAAGAGTGTGTAAGAGAAACCGAACTTTGACAGACACCTTCTCAGCTGGAAGTGCAGCTAGCTGGTACATTGGCAAAATGGCATGTCGTGCAATATAGAGAGCATCTTCAACATCTGTAACATCACTGACAAGGATATGAAGAGTATCTTCATTCATCTTGTGAGTGTCCAGATTTGCTATGGGGGGAATGAGATAGAAGAATGCATGAATTGCCTGCCCCAGCAAGACATGTTTCTCCCATGTGTTATATTGGCTGCCAGTGACATTCTGAAGATGCTCAACAGCATAATGCTTTCTTGATGTGTGGGTTGCATGTTGGGACTGTTTGTCAAGTAAAACAGTGGATTCCAAATGCTCTAGTAGTGGCTTGAAGAATCTGGATATGATTTGGGTCATTATCAAGCTGTGGGCATATGCTTCCACCTGGAGAGGGCTGCTCTCCTTCAACAGCTGTTCAACATTGTCAGCACTCCAAATGATAGATCGCCTTCGCTTTGGGTTACAAAAGATATGAGTATCCAGTGGCAGGAAGTGTTCTGAGTTAGATTTTGAGACCTGGCCTGCATAGAAAGCCTCCACAGGGCGATACACCCCCAGAAATACTAATAGAGTCCGAGTAATTTGTGGAGTGAGTAACCAAAGGGTGTCAATAGGAGTTGTCTTGGGACTTGTCTTGGAATTAGCAGCCTTAGCACTGACAAATACACCATGCAATTTATGTATGATGCGAAAATTCCGCCTTGTTGTGCCATCTGAAGCATAGTGGAAATCCACAACTTGGAATGCTCTGGGAGGGGGGCCAGTGGTAGTGTATATTATCCTCAAAAGGGAGGAGAGAAAATCTTGAGAACGCTGGAAGATTTGGCTCCTTGTGATGTGATCCTCCTCCAGGCACTTGATCAATTTCTCTACTAGTGGTGAAAGAAATTTTTTGTTTTGTGGTATGGTGAAGATGGAGTCAGATCTGTCATCATCCACAAATGATTCAACTTGTATGATTTGAAGTTGAGAAATGAAGGAGGGTGGGAATAGGTTCATGAAAATGGTTTCATGTTGCCTGGCAAGGGAAAACACCTGATTGCGCAATTGCTGAACTTCAATATGCTTGTCTGATATAAATCGCCAAGAGAAAATGAGAGTAGAGCCTGACCAGTGCTGCTTCGAAACAAGAGGCTCTTTCTGACGACATTGCAATGCACATTGTGACATTACTTTCAGTCTTCCATAGAGGTAGGCCCCCCCCTTTGGACTTAAGTACCTCTTTTGGGCTTCTAGGAATCTAGACATGTTAAGAGTTTCTCAGCTAAAAAGCCATTTTCAAAGAATTGGTGACTAACCCAATGGCAGCATCTGAGTCAGGACCAGATGTCTCTGTATTACCAAATGGATATTTGAGCATGGATGGCACCAAACTTCCAGCAACAGCACAGTGGACTAGCATAGAACGACCAGTGCGAAAAGCATGTGAGAGAATGTTGAGAGTGACATTTGCAGATTTGAATGCAATTTCTTTGTTCTTTTCTAACATACTGGCCACAAGAACAGAGAGCTCCCAAAGCGAGGCAACCTTCTTTGAATCCGGAAGCTCTTCAGTAAAGGACATCACCAGGAACTTGTGGAGAAACTGCACAATAAACTTCTCCCCAGGGATATCTTTGGTTTTGTTGAGGTATCTCACAAGCTCCTGAATTAGTTGGCTCATGTCTGTCCCCATTATTGAGCTTAGGCTCAATTTCCCAAGTGGTGCAGGTGAAGATTTGTTCTGCTGACTAAGTGTTTTATATGTATACCTCAGTGCCAAGCTCAGTACTCTAGTGGAACTGGATCGACATGCTGACAGTGTTTCATCAGAAACATCATGAATAATTTGTTCTGACCTTAATAACATCAGCACATTAATTATTAAACATTCTATTATCAAAAGTCATACATACACTTCAAAACCATTCAGGGCTTTCTGGAGGATATGGTGGTGCTCCAGTATGAGGTTTTGTGCAGCATGCAGATAAGAGCCTGTCACTTTGTGGAAAGCCTTTAGGAAAGCCTCTGATTTGGAGGCCAATGATTCCATTTGCCTTTCCTCAGCAGAAGGCATGTATTCTGATGGCATTACAATGAGACTCAGAACTGTAGAGATGTCAAACTCTCCCCAAGATTTGACAAGCAAATTGATGCCAGATTCTTCAAGGTGAGGTGCTTCATCAAAAGAAGTGGTGACATGTTTATGAGGAGATGGTGATGGTTGTGCATTTGAAGTTACCCGAACAGTATACCGAAGAAGCTCACGCTCAACCCAGAGGACAATGACATCCACTTTTGCCACTCCTCTCTTGGTTGCATGCATCCCAGGATGATAGTCTCTGACATGATATGTTGGTGTTGTGTATGACACATTGCACTCTGGACACCAATATTGACTCTTTGGACTATTCAAGCCAAGTATAGGTGCAGGAAGAATAAGGTTTTGGTGAACCTTTTTATAGAGCTTTTCTGCAGTGAAACCTTTTGACAAGTCAAAGGCTTTGGTGACATGATTGTGAAGTTGGTCAGCCATAGATTTGTATTTGTGACTTCGGTTTTGAATATGTTTCATAAATGAATGTGAATGAAGAAGACGTTGCTTTCTTGGATTGACTATGGCATGAAGGACAGGTGAATAAAAACATTGAAAGAATGATAGGACAGAGCAGCCAGTGTACAGTTCATCAGTATTTTGCCAACCACCATCAAGATGCAAACAGTGGCGGTTGGAACCTTTTTCCTGGAACATGTATGATCCATCAACAGGACCACTGATTAATGCAGGAGCTGCTGGTCCTGTTGGATTTCTGAAGTCTGGGGACATCCAGCACTTGACCATATCACTGTCAGCTGTAAGGCACTCCAAGGATGTGGCATCCAGACATGGCCCAGGTATTCCAGGTTTGGGGTTGCTGTTGGGTGCACTGATAAGAAGCTGTATGTGCAAAGATGGTTTTGAAGAATCTAGCATGATGGACAGTTGGCGAGAGTAAATTTTACCAGACTTATGTGCCCTCAATGAGGGGGAGTGGTAATGTGAAAAATGATTGCTGAGATTAGAGTACCACTTGAAGCATTCAGGACAGTGGTAATGGGTGCAAAATGGATCATATTTCAGCCCTGGAATTGGGCGATCAACACAGATGCTCTGAAGGGAGTGATTGTATAGACCTTCCAGGTCATCTTCAATAGCAATGGCTGTGAAGGAAGAAAGGATGTGGCAAAGGAGTGTGTCCAATGGATGGTCCTTGATGTCCCATTTTTGAAGGTAATTCCAAAGCAAAGCACCTGGGATAACACTTTGTTCTTCAGGGGAAACAAGTACACCAAGTATTGGACTCCAGTAAAGACCCAGAAAACTGAGAACAGCGCAACCTGCAAAAACAAAACAAGAAGGCTCAGGATCTGTAGCATGGCTGCACTCCATGGTCATCCCACAGTAGTGAAGTGACCACAATTTTGAGCTGTTGTCATTGACAAGATATGATAGTTTTGCACTTTTGTCACTGGATGGCACCAATATTGTCAGTGCATTGGCCTCAGCCAAGGAGGAGTAAGCAGCATTTGCATTGCAAACTGAGAATATGAAAACAACATTAAGATGATTTCTACATGGCTGAAGAGAAATGACGTGCCCCAAACAGAAGAAGTGACCTTCCTCACTTTCCTTCCCTCTACCTGTTCTTTACCATCCACCCCATTGCCTTCCACAAACTCCTGGTTGTGGTGAGTAACCATGTCAGAACTAAGGCAAAGAAAAAGCACATGCTGCTCACATTGTCTGCCAGCTCTTCCTCTGTGCACCCCATAATCACATTGTCTGTCAGCTCTACCTCTGAGTTCCCCTCTGCTTCCCCACTCTCCACACCACTGCCTTCCACTGATTCCTGGTTGTTATGGGTAACCATGGAACAAAGGCAATGGAACAGCACATGACACTTACATGGTCCACCAGCCTATTATAATCAGAGAAGATGGAGTGAAGATCAGAGTCTTCACTCAGGTTGTCTGTGTCCATGAGGTTATCATAATCAGAGAAGATGGAATGTAGATCAGAGTCATCACTCTGATCATTGTCCATGGATTTATCAGAATAGGAGAAGAGGGAGTGAAGATCAGAATCTTCACTCATGGTCATGCAAGATGGTGATGATAATCAAATGAACCAGCCTTAGCCTCATTACATAAGTCAGGGTCACTCAAACACCATGGGAAATGGTAATGACCACTGTAAGTGAACCTTCCTCCTGTTGAGAGGAAGGACAAGTGAGCAATGCAGAGCACAAAAGATGTACATCATGTGAACCCATTGGTGACTGGGAACAGACCAAAATTCTGTCTGCCCCCATTGAACAGTAGGAAGGCATTGTCCATAACACTTATGGAATGGCCCATTGTTGTGTGCTCACTCTCACTCCCTCATTGCATTCCATCAAAGAAGAGGCCTTTTACTTGTCACCATGAGTGAAAAGTATTCAACATTCAGCTGCCATCATATCACCAAAACAAGATTCCCACAAAATCCAACACCCAGTCTCAAGACCTCTGAAACATGCAGCTACAGATTTCAGTCTACCTCAGCATGAAAGGGCAAATTAAACCAACTCCAATGTGCTATTTTCTGTGCCTTTTGGCCTTATGTTTGTGTGGAATTCATTTTCAGTCTTTTCTGGTGGGGGTCAACTTATTCAAAACAGGCAATAATGCATAAATCAGTGATGCTGATTGTAATACAGTTCATGACAAATGCAGGCAGCCATGTGGCTTTTTGAAAGTGCATGGTCACCTGGACCACTGTATAAAAATGTAGCCATCATCCTGCTGACATTTTCAGTTGGATCAGAACAGATGGAGAGGCTCACTTGGCAGTGGGTGGGGCTGGATTCTACTCCAGAAGAGACCAGGAGGGCAAGGGGCTGAATGGCAGCAAGGTGGTGGCTGCCACTCAGCTTGCAGTCATGATGCAGTGTGACCTGTACCCTTACCTGTGCTCAACCCATGGGTGTGAGTATGGGTTAACCATAACTCAACCAGTAGATGGTTACATACCTTGTAAATATTATCCCAACTTGCTTGTCAGTACATAGGATCCAGTACTTTCCACACAGCCCCCCATTCTGAGTGGATTCCAAGTAAATGCTATGTCAACTAATGCCCATTGACCACAATGAGTATTTGTGCTTGTATTCTCACTTCCCACACTGTACATCATCTTCCCACAGTCAAAATGACTTCCTCTACACATTCCCACATTGCACGTATTATTCCCACACTCACATTTGGCATTGGTATACATTTTCATTTGCCCACAATCAATATTACTTCTTGTGCACATTCCCACATGACAATTGATCTTCCCACACTCAAACCAACTTCCTCTCTGCATTCCCACATTACAGTGATTATTCCCACACTCACATCTGGACATTTGTATATGTATATTCCTACAGCTACATTTGCCCATATTCAGAATAACATCCTGTACATATTCTCACACTGCATTGGATTTTCCCACGGTCAAATTAGCTTCCTGTATGCATTTCCAAACTATTCTGATTGTGGCCAGGTGTTGGTTAGGTGGTTTTGTTGTCCATATTTATAGATGAGTCTGGCTAAAGTAATGTGCATGGAGGCCTTGAATGAGGATGTGATAATGATGTGAGGGCATGGAATGTTGGCAGAATCTTCCAAATGAATTAGCAGTGTCCTGCATTATTGTATTTTAATTGGTGATGAACAAGCACGCCCTGGTTACTCAACACCTCCTCCTTTGTCTTTCAGCTGGTTTGGTAATAAATAGGGCTGCTGCACACATAGAGTCACAATGTCTACTTACTTGCTGCTTCCTCTTCCTGACTCCCTCTTCTTCTGATTCCTCTCTGAAGCCAGATGACCATGTTTATATCATTATCAAATGAGGGAGGTTGCTTTTCATCCAGTATGTAGCTGTCCCCAATGGTTGGCCCAGTTTCTGTGCTATGAAATGGTGTCATATTGGGTTGAATGAGGAATGGACCACTCTCCCAATCATAGCTGTGGGCAATAATATTACCCCTGTTTTTCCACCTATCAGTTGTGTCCTCTGCAACATTGCATCATACAACATACAGGCCACTTGATTAGGTGTGCACTGTGAGATGAAGGGCCTGAGGTGATCTTTTTTGTCCTCAATAGAGGAGGCCAAGGTCATGGCCACCTGCCAAAGGAGAACCTCAAAAAGATCCACAGAAATACAGATTGCAGAAGCAGAAGTTGGAGCCATGTCATGAGAAGCCTGGAGTGTTTTCTGGAATCAATAAGAAGGACTTGTTCCCATTTCTTCATTGGGTGATGGATATCATATGAACCAGGATGGAGGACATTTGAGAGCTCCAAAACCACACAAAATAAGACCAAGTCTGAGGCCATGCTGTTTGGTAATGTCTGCAACTTTTATTCAAAGGTTATCCAGACCCCTGAACTCTATCATTGAGCTATGTGATAGTCTTGAAGCCCCTGATTTTGGAGGAGTTAACTCATAAATCTATGCCAACTTGTCTGGAAAGCTACATACAGTGAGGGACAAAACTGTTGCAATGTTTTGAACTTTTGAACTAATCTGCCAATAGCTCAGACAGCAATGTTCAGAATGGTCTGAAACTCATAAACAGGGAAGATATATATATAACCAATCTAGGAATAGAACCAGATTATGTAATACAATGTCATTCCTTATATAGACTCTGATCAGTAAGCCAGATGCATTGCAACAGTTTTGTCCCTGTCATTAAAAATATAGGAAATGGATATTACTAGCACTTGGTATATCCTCCATTGGCTTTTAACAAAGCTTCAACCCTCCTAGGCATACTTTCTATCAGATTCTGACACACTTCCTTTGGAATGTCCTCCCATTCTCTTTGTATTCTCTCCCAAAGCTCCAACATCCTACCAGGTATCTTTTCATGCTCTCCCAGCCTTCTCTTGAGGTGACTCCAGAGATGTTCAATGGGATTCATGTTTGGAGATTCTGCTGGCCATGGAATAATCTCCTAAACCAGTTGGTGGCTTTGTGACACTTGTGCTTGGGGTCATTATCCTGTTGAAAGCTGATATCATTTGGGGTTTTACCATGATATTCCATGGTTCCCTGCAGTTCATCCTCCAAAATGAAAACATAAAGGTCCCCATCCATCCTCCCATCAATCTTGCATGCATTTTCCACACTGTCCCATGTCATACATTCCCATAACATCCCAGAACCTCCTCCAAACTTCAGTGTTCCTTCTACCATCCTGTCACTGAGCCCCTCCCCTGCTTTTTTCCATGTCCACTTCTTCCCATCTGACCCTAACCTATTGATCTTTGTCTTGTCTGACCATATAACCCTGTTCCAGTCCTCCACAGTCCATTCCCTATGTGCCAATGCCCAGCCCAACCTCTCCTTCTGATGTTCCTGGCCAAGAAGTGGCCTTTTCTTCTTCACTACAGCTTTCATCACAGTCATCTTTAGCTGCCTAGCAGTGGTTTTAAGTGGTACATGCTGGTTGGTGATACTGGAGACCTGAACAGCAATTTCTGCCTTTCAAGTGGTGATTAAGCATACAGCCTGTCATATATTGGAGGGGGAAAGCTTTGGTGGATGACCTCCAGCTGACTTGGAGAGGGTGGAACAATGTTTGGAGCATAGTCTGGAGATGGTACTAGTGTGAACACCAGTGGAAGAGGGGATTTTGTGTGCTGAGCAACCATTGTCAAGCAAGAAGAGGTTGTGGTTGCAAAGAGTAGGGCAAAGAGATCTCATGGTGGAAGGAAGAGCAAGGAGTGTTGCAGGACCTTCATACATTCTCAATAAACCATCACATGACTTTATTTGGCCTTATTTGGCAGAATCAACAAGGTCAGGTGGCTTTTACAGCACTCCAATACATCAGGGACAAAACTGTTGCAATGCATCAGGCTTACTAAAGTGGCTCTACATAAAGTATGGCATCATATTACATAATGTACTTCTATTTATGGATTGATTACATATATATCTACCCTGTTTATGAGTTTCAAACCATTTTGATCAATTCTGCCTGAGTTATTAACAGATTGGTTCAAAAGTTCAAAACATTGCAACAGTTTTGTCCCTCACTGTATGTCTCTTGCAGAACACATCCTCAGCTTGTATGGTGTTGTTTTGAAACCCACAAGCTGGTTTTGTTTTCTTTATTCAAATTCCTTCTTTCAAATATGCATAGCTCTCATCAAGTAGCATTCCAAATGGGGTCAAATTGGTCATTTGCATCAGGTACATCCCCCCTTGAAGTTTTTTTCAAATCCTTGCATCTATTACAAATTTTAGAATTTGACTTAGTCCTGATTGCCTAGGTATTTCTCCAAATTCACAAGTGCCTGCATTTTCTTCGCAGCTTACCCATCCTCCCTTCTATCATTATTGATTTATTTGTGATCTACTGCAAATTGTGTTGCAAAAAAGCACAAGCAAGCTCTGTTATTTACCTGCAAACTATGTTTGCATTAGACCTTTTTGTCTACTCTGGAGTCCTCTAGACTACAACCAACCTGATTCTGTACAAGAAATTGTGAATTTCCTGGACTCATGCCCTCATTCAGTTTTGCACATTCTTTGTGTTTTGTTGAGTAATTGTTTTGTGTGAAGAGAATGCCATGGTATATCAATGTATCATATATGTGTAGGAAATTCCCTGTGGCAGGTAGGTGACCAACTGGCCATCTGATGATTGGCAGCATGCTACCTGGTCAGAGATATAATAATTCTATGCTATATGTACATCAGCAAACCTGTGGAGTCTCTGATGACCTTATATAGGCCCATAAGATTATGTGGGCTCTATGTTATGAGCTCACACCCAACAACACTAACCCACCATTCTTTAGGACACAGACCCACAGGCCTCAGCAAGCAAGGAGAAGGGGAGGAAAGGAGCATATTAACTGTAGACAGAGTCTTTCATGGGCATAAGAGAAACCATCTTAAGTCTGGGGAGACTCAAGATACTACACTACTTATATATGTACTACTCCAGGAGCCATCTTATCCCCATAGATCCTGACAACCACTGCACAGCCTTTCCACACCATCCAGACTGCTTATTGTCTTGTATGAGTGCTGCCATGTTGCCACTGTTGCTATGCTCCCTGGGCACAGCCTCTGTAAGTCCATCCTCTGGGTCAGTCTGGGTTGCTCTAGACTTCCAACCCCAAGGGAATATACTATGACACATCCTTGTTTCCACCCATCTTGCTGTGACTTCCTATGACTCATGTGCACAGCATTACCCTTGGTCTGATGCATAATGTCTAATGCACTGATCCTCTGATGTTGAGTACTGATGCCATCATGGGCACAATCTTCTTGCCTAATCTGACTGTCCTTCCTAGTATAGTGTATGGCCCCCTTGTATAGCCATTGTTCTGTCCTCTAGGGAGCACTCCCATGTGCTAATCCATGCAAAGTATCCATCTAGTGTATCCTAAGGCTTCTGACCTGTATAAAGACTGTGGTAGTGGTCCCAGACCACTAGTAGATGAACTGAGGTTTTTATGTTCATAACACTTTATTGGTAAAGAGTATAATTTCATCAGATGGTCAGGTTGTCATACAACTAGATGACATGTAAGTAAGAAACCCTTAGAGTGGAAGTTATTCAGCTGTAAGGCCATATGTTAATATAAGTTTTGATAAGATGGGGGGTTGTTCAGGTTGTTAGGCCATAAGTTGATATAAGATCAGAGGCTGTCAATCTATGCTTCATTTCCAGCTTGGAAAGGGTTCATCTTGACAATAAAATTTTGTTGATAGCCAGAACTGAGTAGACATTCCTGAAGGTGTGTTGTGGTTTGTTGTGGTCCATGAAAACTGGGCCCTTCCAAAAAGGAGACATTGAAGTGTCTCCTTGTTTAACCAAGAGGTCTCACCCCCATTCCCCAGCTTGCTCTGAAGAATCAAATGTCCTCAACCAATGATGATTCATCTACATCAGTGCCAGCTGGTTCAAAAAAAGCAGTGACTCAGAGGAAAGGCAAACGGATCATCCTAGATCACATCTTAATCCCTCCCCTTCCCTACAGGTGGAAGAAAGTTCAAAGTTTGTTCTCAAGTGTTATCATCAGGATGGATATAACATTAACATCAATAACTAGATCAGGACTTGGTGGGTGTTGATGATGTCTACCCGGCTGGGAGTGATAGTGGAAAAAACTCACTGAGGCAATCATTACCAATAATTCTTAGTATGTTGAGCATGTCCTTCATGACAAGAGGTTTCACCCCCATAGAATCCCATGCTCAGAAAGAAGAAGAGGAGTTTGTAAATGCTGATAATGTAGATCAGGCTGGGACTGACTCAGATAGTGAAGAAGGCTCTGAGTCATCAAAGAAATCAATAATGTCTAGTATGTTTCAGCTCTTGTCCCTGTCCCCTAAATATCATATTTTACACCAGAAACAGAGTTGGAACTGGCCAACAATGGGTATACACCCATTCCTTGCCAACCAGCCATTACACAAAACCAGATTCCCCCACACATTACAAACCTTCATTGGCTCAATTATCTCACTAAATTGGAAGTCAATAGCTACCAGACACTTATAGCTCTCATTGAACCTCCTTCCCTACTATCTGCAAAAAAATTTCAACATCAATCCCTGCAGTGGAAGGTGGAGCGAACACTGGCAACCTTAAAGAAAGTTGCCAAGTTCTACATATTAGATGCAGATAGACAGCTAACCAATGCACACTCTCTTGTTAAGGGTGCCATTACTCAAAAGTAAGTGGCTAGCTTTTCATCTTGCCAATACCCTAACATCCCTTTTATAACAGCTCCAAGGGTGTGTACCACAGCCCAAAACCAGAAACTGCAGCCTACTATGGCCAGATTATTTCTCGCATTGCAGCCCTTCCACTTCGATGGTTATGCCTTGATATTGAAGAGAAGAAGCAGTTGGGCAGCTTCAAGCCTCTCTGGAACAAGGATGGGAAGTTAAAAAATCTTGTTCTATCACTGTTTGATCAGATTCAACAATGCCAATCAGCTGTTCCCAACAGTGAGCTGCTCCAATTTGTGCACAAATTTCTGGTGCTTCAATTCACACAAGAGGACATACCTGTTGATATGGTGGTGGGGTCCATATCTGAACAGGTGGTGCTTTTATACATGATTAACCCATTATATGGATGGAAATCAGCTGCTTTTCTCATAACACTAATTCTTTCCCCCCTCAAAAACATTGCAAGAGCTGTGTTGATTCAAGGTGCTTTCCTCAATAGCTTTGAGAAGGCATATGAGCCAAGTTCTGCATTGGGACTACCACTTGCTTGGGAGGTTGATGAAACCCTTGACACCAGTGAAAATGAGAGCAATGATGATGGGAGCTGCATTGACAGTGGTGAGAATGATGATGATACAGACTTGGATGAGGACATCAACAGTGAAAGTGATGACAATGACAGTGAAAGTGGCAGAGATGGACCCAGCAGGACCAGTGATGATGGAGATGCACAACTTGCTGATGATGTGTCAGAAGATCTGTGCCTTGATTTCCTGGGTCCAGTTGGTGAGATTGGTGGGGAGAGTGTCCAGGCTGTAGAGTGAGCTCACTTGTCCCAAGAAACCATGACAGTCCTTAGCTGACCATGGAATCAGGTTCATTCAAGCAAATGGTATAATATTCAAATCCATGGCAAAGGGCCAATGGGGTCGGCTTTCAGCACTTTGGTATACTGCATACCACTATGCAAAGCTGAACAATGGTGCCACCCATATCAAATGGTCAGATAATGGCAGGGTTTTACATTTTAGTGCAACCTACAAACCAAATCTTACATTGGATTTCCATGAATTTGCTCTGGAAAAGCGCCTTGCCTTTGATAAACTCAAAAACCTGTTGTCATCACTTTTTCCCATTTCCTTCTATGCCCAGGAAATCCACAATATCACAGTGTCTTCATTTACAGATAATCCACACCACCAGGAATCCTTGTTTGCACGGCAAGATAACAAACAGTTCCTCCAACCTCTGAGTGTAGCACTCTCAGAATACCTGCAGAGAAACTCTCAGACTAACAAAATTCAATTCCTTCAGGAATGCCAGGGCTTCCTTCAAGAATTGCTGCGATGCCTGTATGGTCCACATGGTGTACCCCCACGTGCATGGCAAACAGCATCCCTCCTGTTTGCTCCACACCATGGTTTTCCTCGAAATATTTTTATTATTGAGAACACTGTTGTCATTGGAAACCTCCAGGCCAAGCAGCAAGGAAAACGTAACTATGATGCATACTGGGCATTGCCTGAGTGTGTTGGTTGCAGCATCCTTGTGTATTTGGGTATTGTTCGAGAGGCGGAGGAAGAAGTAGCAAATCAGGTTGAGAAGTGGGAACAAATTCGCAATCCTAAGTGAGGGATGCATTCATTGGATGAGATGAAGCATTATGTCTTTACTCGACCCCACACTCGCAGTGTCCGGAGGACTTCCATTTGCTGGACTGGAAAAATGATCAATAAAGCACTTGG
Source organism: Amanita phalloides (assembly GCA_032173475.1). Classification (NCBI taxonomy): domain Eukaryota; kingdom Fungi; phylum Basidiomycota; class Agaricomycetes; order Agaricales; family Amanitaceae; genus Amanita; species Amanita phalloides. The sequence goes on from JAENRT010000454.1 coordinate 25,162, forward strand.
TACCATGGAGGCAAGAGTATATCGACACATCATGAAAGCATTCATTCGAAAGCATCTTCCCCTTGCTATAGACTGGATAGTCACAAATTTTGGTGATGACTTGATGATGCAGCAGGTCTATTTGAGCTGCGCACTCCATATTGTTTTTCAACTTGTTGAAAGGGTGGAAGAAGCTGCTCTTGTCACTGAGTGGCCACATGCTCTGTCAGACATTCCTTCCAATCATTCCAAACAGACTTTCTTTGTTGCTTGCCACCTGGTGTTGCTGCACTATGGACTATCTGGAGGTCAAGACAGGGTACAGAAAATTTGTTCCAGAATCAAAATGGAGCTTCCTTTTATCCATGGAGAAGGGAAGGCATGGGAAGAACTTGGTGATCATGTTCTAGTCAAAGTAACCTCCAATCTCATTTATGGAAAAAGTCAACCAAGCATCCTTTCTTCCCCTCCATTTAATGGGTACCCAGAAGACATTGTTTCAGCAGCTGCAACTTTGGTCTGTGTTGATGTTTTCAAATGTTTGAACTACAAGCTCATTTTTCTATTGTAGATATTTCTGGCTGTGGATGAAGCAAATGATGGGACTATTTATTCCAGGACAGACTTATTAGAAGGAAGAATGGGACAGTCTGTGCACAAGCAATTTTTGAATGTTCTAACAAACTTCAAAATGAAAAACAGAGAAAAATGGTTGGCATTCTCTGACAAGGTCTTCCATGATTCAATGGATGATGTGGGAATCCGGGTGCCATGGGATGATGTGACAATACTTCCTCATACTTCTCTGATTCCACTGTATGGCACTGCTGATTTACAGCTACCTCTGCTTCAGCATACAGATGGGATATCACCCAACAATGTACCTCAGTAGTTACATCAGGAAGATGTCAATTTATCCTTTGGTGACTATGACTTTTCAAATTCAACTCTGTAGTGCCTTTACTTTGTATATGACATACAAAATGATGTTCAACTGGAGCCTGCTTGTATGTATATCCACTATGACATCCATTGCTATCACTCAACATCACATCACCATGATTGATGGTTGTCAATCTTAAATCCCTCACCTGCAATGGCACCTCCTGTATGCACTCATGAATATATATATTGAAGTCCTGGAAACATCAACTGCAATGTTTGTGTCAAATACAGAGTAAACTGCATGCTCAAGTGTTGACCACTGATGAATAATAAACATCTTGCACACTTGATATTTTTCTTCAATTACTGACATTGCATTAGTGCAGTACTTTACTGTCTCCCCCCAGTCCTATCAGAGTTTGAGGTCAGTGTCACAAAATACTAGAAAAAATGTCTCAATTATTTTTGTCTACACCACACAGCATTCTAATCTATGTGCTACTCTCACTACTAGTATCACCAATAGGAAGAAAGGTACAGTCTAAACTCACCTCCAGCAAGCATCTGATATGGTAAGCTGCCAACAGCACATTTTGACAAATGATGATTACTGCTGCTCTATCTGAAAGAGCAGAAAATCTTTGCCACAATTGTCTGAGGCTATTTGAAAAGCTGGGATCCATGGCAGATGCCATTCCCACTTCACCCTCACCATGGGTGGTCCTAATGGTTTTATCACACAAAAAGACCTCATGTGCTTTCAAGAGAAGTGATTTTATACTTTCTGCTAAGTGGAATGACTTTAAAGCCTCAGTGTTAAAGATGACTTCTGAACAGGGTACACAATACTTATTGTCTTCTCTGGACCCTTGAAGTCCTGTTTTGCATGCAAGGGCACTGGGCTACTCAGTTGTGAATGATACACCCAAGTAATTACATCACAGAGCTGATACTTGAGGAGCATACTGAAACTTCTGGAAAAGAGTGCTCTGTTCCTGTCTTTCTCATATGGAACCCATTTTACCTTATAGCCAACAAGGGATGAGAAATAGTGGCAATTGCTTTCTCTCCTTTTTAGTTGACTTCAGAGCTCCATCAAACATCTCTTTCTCAGCTTCAAGAACTTTATCAATCAAGGTCTGAGCTTGGGTCAGGACCTATCAAATAAGAAGACATTGCAACAGACTTTAAATTCTGCATTTTTGACAATTGCATCTGTAAACCAAGGTAGCAATGCCAACAGAATGGCTGTGAAACAAGCAGGAGCTGATGTTGATGTGGACATGTTGCTGTGAGCAGTCTTAACCCTTCATCCAAAATCCTCAGGAACTTGACTCACATCAGATGAGAGTTACTTGCTAGTACAACTGTTTGATGAATTTAATGTGTCAGTGAGCAAACATAGCTTACATTTGAAGGCAGTTAATGGTGTGGAGATAAGAACAGAAAATCCTTGAACCCTCATGAATCAGCAATTCCCACACATGTGACTTTTCGTTTCTGTTCATTCATTTTAAACACAAATGCATTTGATAATGTTCTACCCAAAACTGGGTAAGGTAAACTGCTAACATAATATGATAGCAACATGGCAGAGATGGGGTGAGGCCATCAGAGGCAAGCAAGCAGTCACAAAGTAGCCACATTTGAAAAGTTCTATGTGTGGGAAATAATGACCAAAAGGAGCAGCCCATTTCCTGCCAGCGGGAAACAGTGCCTTGCAATCATTGGTAACACTAGATCCAATGAGTTTAACAAATACATAGCTTGTTTTCTGCCCACTGAATCTTTAGATCATGATGTGGCTGGTAAGTGCATGAGGGAGATGGGCAGAGGGGGAGGGGGAGGGGGGAGGCAAGGAGGGAGAGCAGGGAAATGAGCATGGGGAGGAGGTGCAGTGGGCAAGCAGGTAGCAGAGGCAGTAGAGTTGAAGAGAGACAAAGGAAAGCAGACAATGGCTGAATGTGAACTATAGGTTGCACACTGGAGGGGAGGTCAAACAAACTTATTATTATTAAAAAAAGGTTTTTTGCAGTAGCAGCACTGCATTGGAAGATGGGCCAGCACATGTCATGGCCTGACATGTCCTGGCCATGTTGCAGGATGGCTGGGAGTAAACATCAAGCCAATGGAGCCTGACTAAGTGTTGCCAGGCCTGGTGGGATGTTCAGCCTGGCACATCAAATGTGATATTCACACTGCTAGTTTGTGAGGGAGGTGAGGAGTGGCATGGTTGAGGGGAGAGGAGATGAAACTATCTGGGTGGCAGGGGTGAAGAGTGTCATTGTCAGTGTCAAAAAGATGAAGGTATTGCACATGTACCCACTTGTTAATGGCAAAGACTTCAAAACTGTTCTACTCAAGGCCATTTCAAAGCACAACTCAGCAGGTACAGTGGCAATCAAGGAGAAAGATGCGCCACATGAGCAGGAGGGACAAGCAGGGTGAGCAAGTGTAACACCTTGCAATGCAAATGTCTATTGTTTAACATTTACCTCATATTTCCTTTTAATGCATAGATTACACTTTTGATACACCCCTTGACTATGCAACTCAAGACTGAACACCAAGTCAACACTGAAAATCTTCTGTTGGTGATGACAAACCTTTGCATCCAAGTATTTGAAGGCCCTGTCATCACAGCAAGGAGAGGGCAGAGGGGCGAGTGTGAGTGGGCAGCAGAGGAGCAGGCAGGTGGCAGAGGTGAGGAGATGAGACAAAGGATGAATGTGAGCTATAACATGATTCATGATGTGTGGGGTTAAATGAACAAAATATTTTCATGTGCAAGTCTGTGATTTGAGTGATGAGTGAGACTTTGCCCAGCAGCCCTGCCAAGCATTGGAAGGGATCAAGGTTTTTTGGGATGTTGGGGGAAGAAACATCAATTTGTATAGTGCATATAGTCACTCTTTTTACTCACCCTTGTTGGCAAATGTCAGGTGAAGGGCTAGATGTGGAGCAATGAGGTGAGGTGGTGGGGTGAGGTGAGGGGCAGTAGGGTTGAGGGGAGAGATGAATGAAGCGGAGCAGCATGAGGCAGGCAGCAGAAGTGCAAGCAGGGGAGTAGTATGCAGGAGGAGCAGGCAAGCAAGCAGGTAGCAGAGGAGGAAACAGATGAGGGCAGGAGAGCCTAATCAGACCAAATACTATACATTTACCTCAAACATATCGTCCTGGTTTGAGAGCACCTGATTGCAATTGATCTTCAATGTTCTTGAAAGTGAGAAATTGCAAATGACTAGATAGGAATGTCAGAACATGCCCATAAAATCGTATTAAAGTGACACCATCTTATGCCCCAGTAATAGTAGTCCTGTCACACTATACTGAAGTAATTAACACAACCAAAACCATGACCAATCCTGTCTCAATATGAGATGTGAAAGAGATGCTTCTGAATTCCCTGTAATAAATGTGCTAATTACAGGAAGAATGTGATACAGACTTGCAGTACATGAGAAAGTTTGCCTACTTGAACCTAATAGCCATAATCTTTGAGAAACTGCCTGATGATAATGCATGACCAGTGACCAGCCTGAGGCCTGAAGCCCAATATAGCAATCAGGCTGTGCTCTTTTAATTTTTTCTTTTTTCTTTTGCATAGAAAAGGTTGTATTGTGACTGTAGTGTGACAAACATAAATGCGTGTACATAGTGAAGGAAACAGAGCTTGAGAAGCCTGTGTGCATAAGACAACTGATGTGTCTCTTAGCTATCAGGCCTTATGGTAGCAAAAAGCAGTACTTTACACTGCCCCACATGTTCTGGTGGACTCCTGGGAATTCCTGGGACTCCCTGGGACTCCTGGTTCAGTCCTGGCATTTACTGTCATTTTAGATGGGACCCTACTGTTACAATCACAAAATCGGCATCACATTTTCAATCTATCTATCAGTGGTCTGGGACCACCATCACAGTCTTTATACTGGCCAGGAGCCTTAGGAGGGAGCCTGGGAACACTTTGTGTGGGTTAGTGCATGGGAGCACTTACCATGGGACAAGATGATGGCCATACAAGGCAGCCATACCCTATACTAGGAAGGACAGCCAGATTAGGCAAGAGGATCGCACCCTTGATGGCATCATTAATCAACATTGGCATCATTGCATCAGGGATCATGCCATCATGCATCAGGAAGCAGCAGTGGCAGCACATATGGTCATATGGGATTGCAGCACAGCCTATGGAGACAAGGAGGCCTTAAGGACATAGCCCCTTATGGTTACAAGGTCTAGGGCGACCTGGTGAAACAACAATTGTAAGGCCGACATGGAATAGTGTTTGGCCAAAGGGGCTTGGTGGTCTGTGTCTACTCTCAGAAGGTGCTCATCTACCCTCGGAGGGTGCACTGAGTCTTGGAGGCCACTGACATTGAAGGAGGAGCTGAAGGAAACGAAACTAAAGGAGTGGCGGGGTGGTATTCACTGCTACCTACAAACATGCATTCCATATATATACTATGTACCATGAGGCACCCATGTGGCAGTTGCTTGGCACTGTGCAGATGCAAAATGGCTCTGCTCTGCTGTCAGTCCCAACACAGCCAGAACCAGCTTGTTACTGTTATGATGACGAGTTGTCATCCAATCTAATCAATGACATTATGCCACGAGGATTGTCTGAGACAATAACAAAGTATAGTCTGGTGAAACGCAATTGAGTAGACAGCGCTAAGTCTGACGAAGGAGACTCAGGCTTGAGATGAGTGAGGTGGATGAGAGCACTTGAACAATGACTTTGACAATCTCACCAGAACTAGGAGTTCCCAGAGATGTAACTTGTGTATTACAAGCTAAGTCAAACTTAAGGTTCGACCTGAGACAAACTCTAGTATTTATACATGAACCTACTGTCTGTAAAAGGTAAGGAATGTACTAGAGAATGATATCATAGTGATGTCATAGAAATGAAATGATGGTAGGCATATGTCATAAGTGAAAAGGGTCATGCTTATGTGAGCAGTGACATTGCATAATCATAGAAAGGAGGTGGCGATGCATAGGCAGTCAAGAAAGGAAGGTGCTGACATAAGAAAATAAAAATGTTCACATGGGTTGTAACACTAGCTCTCCTTTAGAGAACTTGTCCACAAGTACTAATCTGATATAATACAAAATGAAAACAAAGTTGAGGGCTTACTCAACGTTATTAAATTCGGTTTCGGTTCACCAGGCTGGCTTTCCGAGGCGGAATTCTCCATCATTGCTGTCTGGGCGATTTTGGTTATTAAACCAGGCATGGCATTTGTTGTCATTATTGAAAGTAACAGTACCAGGGCGGGTTCCCTGTTGATATCCTTGGCATGTTTGGTGGGTAGTGCGTGGGCAAGTAGGAGGTGGGCATGAAGGGTGAGGTGGTTGCTGACGTTCGAGGCATGCTGATGGTCCAGGGGTTGATCTGGCATCAGCGGTTCGATTGCTGATGGGCCTGGGGAGGATAACTCGGCTAGGGACATGCTGTGATGTCAAGTGTCCTTGAGAGTTGCAGATCAGGCACTGAGGGCAGCATGGCTGTTTTTGTGGTGCCTGTGGCGTGGCGGTGTAACAGATCGATTCCGGCTATGCTGGAATCGATGCCCAGTGCTCACCAGAATACCATCTTGGATGTCACACCTCACAGCGCCCTTCTCGGAAGCCACCAAGCCTTGACAAGCCCAACCAACGCCATTGCTTCCATCTCAGAATCCTCTCGGAGCCCCTCGGACCCTCAGAACCTCGGTTACATACCTACCGAGCACCGCATGTATGCTGCAAGGCAGTAGATACAAAAACCGTGGAGTAGGTAGTTGAATACATCTTCCCTTCACCCCAAAACCACTGTTTGAGCCAGAGCGAGCACTGCGCAGCACTGGGCGACGCCTTTTGGTGTCGCCAAACTCACTTCAGCACTTTCCCACAACCTCAGAGGCTAGCTTGGCTAGCCTCTGCTTTGTTGTTTCAGTGGGCATGTTTCCTCTTTGTCTTGGCGGAGTAGTAGGATTGACAGATGTGAAGATGATTGGAGGATTAATGGGTATAGTGGAGGATGTGGATCCTTCGGGTTGTCTCGTTGCGAGAGGGGTCCTCGTCATAAGCGGCACAGTAGAGTCAAGTTCAGTGAGCATCTGAACTACTACTTGCATTTCATCTCCATTAAGGATAGTGCGTGGTGTGGCGGTCGGCCTTGGTGGGAATTTGTCATTGACTAAGCTGGAAGTGGCCAGGGTCTTGTTCTTTGCTTCTTCAATTTGTCCAAGGATGTCACCAATCTGGTCTTGAATCTCGTGGGAGATATCGATGATCTTGTGTCAGTTAGGGATGCAGTAAATGGGATTGAACCAGGAGTTGATCTTGATCAAGTTCCTGACATCATTAGTTTGAGGGAGGATGTTCGAACCTTAAGTTCGACTTAGCTTGTAATACACAATTACATCTCTGGGAACTCCTAGTTCTGGTGAGATTGTCAAAGTTGTTGTTCAAGTGCTCTCATCCACCTCACTCGTCTCAAGCCTGAGTCTCCTTCATCGGACTTAGCACGGTCTACTCAATCGCATTTCGCCAGACTCTTCATTGTTATTGTCTTGGACAATCCTCGTGGCGTAACATCATTGATTAGATTGGACGACGACTCGTCATCATAACACACCATCACCATCAGACAGATCGCCATCAAGCACACAAACTTCGACTGTACTCACCTCATTGAAACTTTCATCAACATCAACCACCTAGTATGGGAACTCACCAAATCCATCCAGATCAACCTCGATCAGCTTGCCCTGGATCTCCTCCGCTGCTTATTAATAACTGACATTGAACGGTACATCATTAGCACCATCAAGCTCAATTCGAGCTAACTGCATACACAT
>JAENRT010000456.1:0-46804 GCA_032173475.1 Amanita phalloides
AGGGCTAAAATGACATCATGTCCCGGCGTTTCATGGAATCCCCAAAATACATAAAACACCAACCGGCATGCGTCCTATTATACCTTGTCATAGTGCCATACAAAACCCGGCAGCTAAATTTGTCTCAAAAGTCCTCAAGCCGTTGGTGGAATCATCCCCAACAATTCTACAGTCCTCTCGTCAGTTCTGTAGCGACCTTGAGAAGATTAGAATTACCAATCCTTCACGTTTGTGGTTAGTCACCGGCGACGTCGTTGCTTTTTATCCCAACGTCCCCGCACAGATGGCATGCGAAATTGTTTATCAACAAGCGCATACATTTTACACGAACAAGGATATTATCAAACCTTCTGAAGCGGACCAACATCCGTTTTGGGAAATATTAGGGACTGCACTAGGGTGCGGTAATTCTAAGTTGGTTTCACAATTTAATGGGCGATTATACTTGCAGAAGCGTGGCCTTGCCATGGGAGTAGCAGACTCTCCAGACATAGCCAATCTCTATGCAACACATTTTGAGGTCGACCAAGGCCAAGTCCTAAATAAGCCGTGGCTAAAATATTATAAACAGTATATAGACGATATTTTCGCACTAGTCGAAGCGCCCTCTGAACATGAGGCACTAGCGTTAATTAAGACCACTGTGTCATTTGTCGGATGTGAAATAACATGGGATGCGAGTTTGACGGTTTGTCCATTTTTGGACGTGCATGTGTTTAAGGACCCAAGGGACCCTGAACGAATCCACTTTAAACCGTATCGGAAGGCTCGTAACCATCTCGAAAGAATCAGTTGGATTTCTCACCACCCCTTTGACGTAAAACGGGGTACTTTTGTCGGTGAGATGTCTAGGATAGCCGGACTTTGTAGCTCACGCGAGTTATACAATGATGCAATATATGAATTACAGGGTTTGTATGTTGCTCGCGGTTATCCGATGGGATTATTAAAAACTTGGACTCGAGACAAAGTACTCGACATCTGGGAAAAAAGACAGAATCCAAAGGTCACCATACCGGAGGATAGGGAGAAGACGACTTTTGTCGTTCTCAAGTCTGAGTTCAATCCCGTACTGAACTATTTCAATGCCAAAGAATTTGGTAATATCATTGTATCAACGTGGCGCCAGGCTATGGAGCACTGGGCTGACGATAAGATTCCGCAATCCTACTTTAATGACAATGCGGAACTTGGAAAACTGACGTTGCTTGAGGACACAGGCTTTTCAGCTCACTTCTCGGATGAGGTTGTTACTCGAAAAGGGTGCAATCTTGGAAGAGCGGAGGGCAGTAAAGTACTTCTTGATGTAACAAAGTTGAATTCGTTGATGCGCGCGCGATGGTTAGTCTCTAGAAAGCGAACTCGCAATCTATTCGATCTAACCAATATTTGGAAGCGCATGGTATTAACCAGTATGGATCACAATTTGTTCGATGATCTTACCTCGTATAGGCCTGACCTTGGTCGGGCTCCTTCTCCTGAAGTTGCTAATGATCTTTATCAGATTGAAGCGTGGTCAGGATACGAAAATCCTAATCTGGGGGAGACATCTAGCCAGGGCTTAAAACGCTCTGCTCTGGAAGCACCGTCTGGTGAGTCTAGACCTACAGTTCGCCCAAGGGTGGAATCTACTGAGGTTGCTAGAGTTTCGTCTGCGTGGGGCCGTTCCCGCATCTCTGATGTGGTCATAGGTCCCTCTGCGCCGCCAGGTCTTATTACGAGGTTTGCCCGTAAACTTGACAAGAAGGGAAAACAACGTGAAACTTAGTTTCAACGCCGCGTTGTTATAATCATCTGTGAGAAACCATTGTCTTTTGTTAAATTTGAGCAAAAATTGCGCTTAGATTTCTCAATCAAACTCATTCAACTAGCGGATTGTTAGCGGTGCAGTGTTTTTGGATAAACATGTGCATGGTATAGCGCTCCTAAACCCTAAACCCGTGAGTTATTTCCATTAGCCGTATACCCGGCGATTGAGAAACTTTGCATACTAACATATTTCTGTTGTGTCTTAGTAAACCCTAAGGGCCCTACCGTGAGTAGTGTCACATGGTTGAAGTCACTAATGGTCACGTGCCCGGATCGGCTATACTTGGTTGCCGGACCGGGCCGTCACGTGTTTCATTAGTCTCGTGACATAGATCACGTTACTGAAATCTAGGCCTAGCGGCCTAGATTTTGGTCTCGAATGGTTTATGTCAGCATCTCCAAGGAGGTAATTCCCCTTTTAGATACATTGCAGTTTCACATGAACTGTCAACCGTGTACTGACTGTAAGGCTCGGCCCGGAGTGTTTCCGTCCGATGACCGATGTCGGCATAAGGTTTGCGTTTCCCATGCCGCTCTGCCAAGTCACCGCGGAGATTGGACAACGTTCCCAGCACAGCCAGCACAACAGCAATTTTGCCAAATCCAGTGGAGCCGGGACACCGGTTTGAATTCAAACTCAGCTCTGCAAGGTATATAAGTCGCACAAGAGAACTGATGAGCTCTAGCGAAACCATCCTTCCTACCACCAAGTAGGATCTGGTTTTCTCTTCGACTCTCAACGTCAACCGCCTCGTCGCCAACTTCGTCGGCGACTCGCCCACCCTAAGCGATATTATTTGCAAAGCGTGGCCTTGCTATGGGAGTAGCAGACTCTCCAGACATAGCCAATCTTTATGCAACACATTTTGAGGTCGATCAAGGCCAAGTCCTAAATAAACCGTGGCTAAAATATTATAAACGGTATATAGACGATATTTTCGCATTAGTCGAAGCGTCCTCTGAACATGAGGCACTAGCGTTAATTAAGACCACTGTGTCATTCGTCGGATGTGAAATAACATGGGATGCGAGTTTGACGGTTTGTCCTTTTTTGGACGTGCATGTATTTAAGGATCCAAGGGACCCTGAACGCATTCACTTTAAACCGTATCGGAAGGCTCGCAACCATCTTGAAAGAATCAGTTGGATCTCTCACCACCCCTTTGACGTTAAACGGGGTACATTTGTCGGTGAGATGTCTAGGATGGCCGGACTTTGTAGCTCACGCGAGTTATACAATGACGCAATATACGAATTACAGGGTTTGTACGTTGCTCGCGGTTATCCGATGGGATTGTTAAAAACTTGGACTCGAGGCAAAGTACTCGACATCTGGGAAAAAAGACAGAATCCGAAGGTCACCATGCCGGAGGATAGGGAGAAGACGACTTTTGTCGTTCTCAAGTCTGAGTTCAATCCCGTACTGAACTATTTCAATGCCAAAGAATTTGGTGATACCATTGTATCAACGTGGCGCCAGGCTATGGAGCACTGGGCTGACGATAAGATTCCGCAATCCTACTTTAATGACAATGCGGAACTTGGAAAACTGACGTTGCTTGAAGACACAGGCTTCTCAGCTCACTTCTCGGATGAGGTTGTTACTCGAAAAGGGTGCAATCTTGGAAGAGCGGAGGGCAGTAAAGTACTTCTTGATGTGACAAAGTTGAATTCGTTGATGCGCGCGCGATGGTTAGTCTCTAGAAAGCGAACTCGCAATCTATTTGATCTAACTAATATTTGGAAGCGCATGGTGTTAACCAGTATGGATCACAATTTGTTCGATGATCTTACCTCGTATAGGCCTGACCTTGGTCGGGCTCCTTCACCTGAAGTTGCTAATGATCTTTATCAGATTGAAGCGTGGTCAGGATACGAAAATCCTAATCTGGGGGAGACATCTAGCCAGGGCTTAAAACGCTCTGCTCTGGAAGCACCATCTGGTGAGTCTAGACCTACAGTTCGCCCAAGGGTGGAATCTACTGAGGTTGCTAGAGTTTCGTCTGCGTGGGGCCGTTCCCGCATCTCCGATGTGGTCATAGGTCCCTCTGCGCCGCCAGGTCTTATTACGAGGTTTGCCCGTAAACTTGACAAGAAGGGAAAGCAGCGTGAAACTTAGTTTTCGACGCCGCGCTGCTATAATCATCTGTGAGAAACCATTGTCTTTGGTTAAAATTTGAGCAAAATTGCGCTTAGATTTCTCAATCAACTCATTCAACTAGCGGATTGTTAGCGGGTGCAGTGTTTTGGATAAACGATGTGCCATCAAGGAAGTTATAATGTTAGTAATGCAAAGTCTTTCAAAGCGTCTGCCCGGGTAATACGGCTAATGGAATATTCAACGCGTGTTCTAGGGTTTAGGAGCGCTATCCTAAAGCCATGCCACATGTTCTCTCCTAAAACACACTCCGTCGAGCTTATCGGTCTCACAACTAAATCCACGGTCCTAATCGTTGATTGAGTTGGATGCAAGCAGATCTTAGGCGCAATCTTTTGACTTCGAGAAACTTTTTAAGCATATAAACTGAACAATAGGTTCCTCAGTTCCGTAGGCATTATAATATACCCTGAGAGGAGCACGCGGCCTGTGACCGTGAGAAAAGTAGCTCAGCACAGTGGTTGACACCGCTGACTGTCTCACCTAATGGTGCACTCTTGTGCCCGAGAAGTCTCTGACGGGATAAACACCTCTGTATATGCCAAGACCAATGGCGGCTCGCAGAAGGGGACCTTATGAACACATCGGAGATGCGGGAAGGCACCGGCAGAGAAGAGACTCTAGTGCAAGGATTCGCGTGGGCCGACACTGTCATCAGTGTCTCGCTCTCGCTCAGCATATGGGTGCTTACGAGTAGCAGCATGCGTGTTAAAGCACCCTTGTGTAAGATTCTCACCCACGATGGTAGGATTTTTCGTTATCCTTGACACGCTTCAATCTGATAAAGATCATTTAGACAACTTCAGGTTGAAGGAGCGCCGACGAAGGCAGGCCTATCCGAGGTATAAGACACTTCGAAGCACAAATATGTAGGAGTCCATACTGGTTAACCACACTAGATGCGCGCTTCCAAATATTAGTTGCCTAGATTTGGTCTCGAAGATTGAAGTATATGTTGCGAGGAGCATCTCCGAAGGATTGGCTAGATGACAATAACGCATCCCCGCGCTGCGATCAACGAATTTCAGATCTTATTTCGTCACATCAATTCGGGTATGTATTTCATAACTAGCTTGGGAGACTCGCTCTAACGTCGTGTACCGCACGTGTAAGGATGCATCGCCCTGTTCCCAGTACATGTTATGCCGTAAGCTCCGAAGACTGACCGAACAATCTGTCGCGAATATGCATGAGGTTCGTTTCCCAGATGAGCCAGGCGTTGTCTGTACAGACAAGATACAGACCTTTGCGGAGATTGGAATATCAGCGTTCCACTAATGCTTCATCCGCCAGCAGCATAGTCATTAACAGGTAGGCATTGCGGAAATCTTTTGTTCAAATTCGTACGATGTCGGAGCCCGGAGTGCATCATAGACCCGCGTTTGCACAGTTGCAAACTACATGGTATCCACCTCCAAATCTTCTTTGCGCATGTGAAATCTAGTTCAGTAGGGATTGATCTCAGACTAAGTGAGAAACGACAAAAGTTCGTCTTCTACTATCTTCCGGCATGGTGAACCTTCGGATCTGTCTTTTTTCCCAGATGGGCTACGAAAGTACTTATGGCCTACGAGTACAGTTTCTTAACAATCGCGGAAAACCGCGAGCATGAGTACAAACAACTCTAGCGAACTAGTAATTCGTATGACGCTTGAGTACTCTGTATCACTTCGGTGAGCTACAAAGTCCGGCACACTCCTAGAACGTCTCAACAGACAAATGTTATACGCTTCCGTTTTAACGTCAATAGGGTGGTGAGCATGATCGCAACTGATTCCTTCTCATCAAGATGGTTGCGAGCCTTCAGATACGCGCTGTATACAGTGACATGCGTATGCCAGGCGTCGCTTGGATCCTTAACTACATGCACGTCAAGAAAAGGACATCGAACCCGTTTACAAACTCGTATTCCTCCATTCGGTTATTTCCACGCGCATCCGACGAAGAAACAGGTGTCTTAATTACACGCTTAGTTGCCTGCAATGGGTTCAGAGGAAGCTTCTGACACACTGGCGGAAACAATATCGTCTATATACGCATTTATAATATTTTAGCCCACCGGTTTTAATTTAAGAGACTTCGGCCCCTTGATCGACCTCAAAATGTGTTTGCAATAAAGATTGGCTACTGTCTGCGAGAGTACCTGCTACTCCCATAGCAGCCACGCTTTTGCAAAATAATATGCTTAGGGTGTGGCGAGCGATGTAACGCGCGGCAACCATGGGTTGAAGTAATTGAGGTCCGCACGAGTAATGGCGGTTGACGTTCGCAAGGAGTCGAGAAAAACCAGATCCTACTTGGTGGTAGGGCCACGCGATGGGTTGTCGACTACGGGAGCTATCATCAGTACTTCTCTGGTTGCCCTGGTGTAGCGACCTTATATGGTTGCAGAGACTGATTTGAATTCACAACCGGGTGTTCACCGGCTCTCAGATACTGTGATTTGGCAATAATTCGACTGATGTTGTAGCTTGGCTGCTTCGCTGTGGGAAACGATAGATCGTTCACGAATTTACTTCCCGGATAGGAATTTCGTGACAGGACGCGGGCTCACAATGGCGGCAGCATCAGGAACCATTTTTATGGTCTGTCGGACATTGCGTGTAGTGTCAGCATCTCACAGGAGGTAATTCCCCTTTTAGATACATTGCAGTACTTCACATGAACTGTTCAACCGTGTACTGACTGTAAGGCTCGGCCGGGAATGTTTCCGCGTCGATGACGGATGTCGCATAAGGTTCGCTTCCCATCGGCCGCTCTGCCAAGTCACCGGGGGGAGATTGGATAGCGTTCCCAAGCACAGCCAGACAACCAGCAATTTTTGCCAAAATCCAGTGGAGCCGGGACACCGGTTTGAATTCAAACTCAGCTCTGCTAGGTATATAAGTCGCACAAGAGAACTGATGAGCTCTAGCGAAACTTGACCACCTACCACCACGTAGGAACAAGTTTTCTCTTCGACTCTCAACATCAACAAGCCTCGTCGCCAACTTCATCGGCGACTCGCCCACCCTAATTTGCTACCAACAAGCCCTGAAGTAATGTACCTCTCTGTTTTCATTTCATCTGAGCCATTTCTACAACTTTGAACACATAGTAGCCTAAGCTAAGGTACCCAATAATATTTGAAGAAAGAGAAACATGGCAGACAATCACAACAATTCATCCATTGAATCACCTGGACCTCCTCTTTGATCTGTCTCATTGGCCTGTTTGCATACTAAAGTTTATGAACATTCAAGTAATTGCTGTAAACTCACTTTGTTCAAAATAGCCCAAACTTCCTCCCCATGTAGTTCATTAAACTGGCCCAATGGCAACTCACTTGCATAAACAATGGTTTCCCTTGTCCAACCATCCCCCAGTTTCTGGTTATTCCAGGCTTCCTTCGCATTTTCCAAGGTTGAGCCTATCATAACTAGGTGCCATTTGACATCTTTTTTGCAATTCATCCCATCATGGATATCCTTAAGGTCATCTGTCACAGGTTTATGTTCTCTGCTTATCGTGTACTGTAGTACCCAAACATCGTCACCAGAGCGAATGATAGCATCAACACCTTTGAAGTTGGGCGTCACAGGTCGCCAGTAGAAATCGTGTGGTGGCCGGATGTTCTTCAGCGCGGTGGAGCCTGCGATCATTTTCGCAGGCACAGGAATGTGGTATACTGTGCCATCAAGGCTATGTGCCTTAAGTGGCTCACGGTTCGGTGCAGAGAGGCGGTTATGGGCATAATCCTCAAACAGCCATCCTCCAGCAGCGCAGAAAGATGGGTGACTGCTGAGCATCCTGAAAAAAGTATGTTGTTGGGCTGCCGCCTGGCGGGACATAGCTAAGCCAAAGGTACAACAGAGAAATGGCGTTGGGTTTTCCAAAGTATGCACTCCTCGTGACACGTTATTCTTCGGCCTGACAGTAAATATCTTAGAGGAAATATCGCCAAAATCCAAATCATCGAGCAATGGAGCAACTGCTGAGAATCGGCTCGCAAGCCTAAAGGCCGCTACTTTAACTTCGACCTTGTATGTTTCCTCCTTAATGCTCCCAATAAGAAGATAGATGATGACCCTTGGGCTAGGTCCATATTTCTCAAAGAGGTCTTTACCGCTTGGAAAATGGAGGTTCTTGAGATCGCTGGTATGAATACGTCAGTGGAATAGCAGCGCAGTACACAATACCACGCACAACAAAGTTTTAAGCTCCTCCAGCGACCACACGTCCATGATGTACTTATCAGCGCCAAGGCGCTTTACCCAATTCTTCCAACGAGGGGAAGACGGCGAGCTCGTGTGTATGACGTGGAATGTTGGCTGCTGAAAGGCCATGCAAAGCCCGCTTCGATTTGATGCATCGGAATCGGAAAGCGCCCAGGTGCCTTCTGAAACATACTTACGTGACGTTTTACGTGATGTTGAATGCAAAGTTACACCGCCCTGACCGAACAGAGCAAATACATGGTTATCAATCTGGAAAGCGACGGGTTTCCGCTCATGAAGTCGACGGGCCAAAACGTAAAATAAGAATAGAGTCTTTCCTATCGAGCTAGATCAGCCAGGAACATGCACTCGGGAGTCGACGCACCGATTCCTGGTTGACCTGTGACAAGCGTTGCAGACCTCTGCCGTTCCGTCGTCGGGCACTTGAGCGTATCCTCAAGAATATAGTTGTATGCTAAGACATACTCGTTACGGATGAGGAGGATCTTATCCGGATGAACATTTAGACAGAGATCGCCAAAAAGCTCAAGGTCGAGAATTGAGCAGGCCATTTCAGGTTTGTAGACAATTCGGTCTTCACCCCACAAATGCGTGTGGAGCTCGCGAAGACCCAGGAGTACGTGACTGTCGGTGTCTGAAAAGCCATGAGTTACTGCATCATGGATGTTGGATCTGCTCACCAGAAATGGCGTTAGATTCGTTAGACGAACTTGGACTGATTGTGGCTGATGATATCAATGAGATCATATACGACATGGAAAACAACCTAGAGGGGCTTACCCTGGGGTGGTGCTTTAAAATCATCTCCACATTGTCACTCTAGTCATCCTGAGGAACAAAAGGCTCTACTCACCGGTAACAGGGGGGAGCTTCACGAAGATATGGAGTCTACGATCGGCGGGCTGGTTCGGCCAGACCTCGGAGACACGCGTCCAGTCCAACATCTGAATACCATCTTCCTCTTTGATTGCAAGTTGACGAAGTGAATCTCTAGTATGTGTATTGAGATCTACATCGACCTACAAAAACATAGAAATGTGAGTGTTTACGCTGAACTCTCGGTTGTAGTCACCATCAGAAGGGTTAGGTTTTTGGCAAGAATCGGGCGCTCGATGCCTTTCTTGTGAATGATCTCCTTCAAATCAGCCACCGTCTCTCCGGCACCAATCCGAGCCTCGAATACCACATTGTCGCCTTCGATGAGGCAGAAGAATGTGCGAATGGCGTTGTCGCTCGATTGTAGCATATAATCTGACTCTGGGTGGGGGTGGGCAACGCTCTGTGATGTGCAGAGTGCGTGACGTCACAAGTCCTCCTTTCACTGTGACCACCATCTTCCCACGGGATTTTGGCAGTTGTAGTAAAAATCCAGTGTACGCTCTAGCGTTGGAGGTATTGAGATCTTTGATTTTTGTGTCTTTCCTATATTCTCATCATCATAAGATCCCTTTCCTTTTCCCCATCTTTCTTTTCCCCTTCTTCCCTTTCTCCGGCTCACAATTATAACATCATGGTTGACTCTCCAAAAGGAGCTCCTTCGACGACATTACTCCGCCTCGGAGTAAATATGTCGATCTCGAAAGGATTGAACGGATCCAGGCGACTGCTATGTCGCAGTTTTTACAAGCTCACGATGGTACTCAATCCCGAATTCCGGAACGTGCGAAACATGCGGCGGTGGCGGACAAAGCGCCTGCGAGAGTGAGGGAACGGCTGCGCACGGGAAAGAGTCCGACTCCTCTCGTGTGATTGATGGGACAGAGTTAAACTCGTCTTATCGCACAGCTTTTCCTCCATTGAATCAAGAAGGTTACACTCTGGCGTCAGCAACACGATTCCCCCTGTCAGATATCCCTTTGGTCCACGTGCAATTATGCCAGACATTGAAGGTGGCTCGTGATGCAGCCAAAATTTGGACATCATTTTTTTCCTTGTCTACGCCAAACTTTTTCGCATATCGCGAAGTAAACTGCCGAAGGGAGAAGGCCCACCGTGGAGGCCAGACCCGAAAGCGACGGTCCCCTTGTCGGGATAAACTTGGACGTCACCAAGGGCTGTGTCATGGTATGTGGACATGATGACGTTTACACTTTCGATCGTACGGAGAAATGAGTGGTATAGAGATTCCTTGTCAACCTGGAGTTCTAGAAGAGCACGGTCTACCTTGTTGATGATGACAACGGGTTTGATACGCTTTGTGAGGGCCTGACGGAGGACGGTTTCTGGCTGCACGCAGGCACCTTTGACACAGTCGACTACGACAAGGGCACCGTCAGTGACACGAAGGGCAGCGGTGACTTCTGAAGAGAAGTCGACATGTCCTGGGGAATCGATAAGAACGCTTGTCCTGAGATAAGACGTGAGTATTTGAGCAAGTAGATAGATAAGATGCCGACCCTAGATAGATAAGATGCCGACCCTCAGTCTTCTGCTTAATGGCTGCAAGTTCGTTCTTGTTGACTTCAAATGGCCGTTGATTTAATCGTGATACCATCCTCTTTTTCGTCGATACCAGCTTTTGAGACAAGTGAATCTGTCAGGGTTGATTTTCCGTGATCAACGAGTGGGGATAAGATGGCAGATAGAGGCAATAGAGGAAAATATACCATGAGCGATGACACTCATGTTACGGATATTGGTGGGCTTGTCCATAAGGGCCCAAATCTGATCTTAGGAGCAGTGAGAACACGTTATACAGAAAAAGTGGATAGCCGTACCTATTGTGAAGTTACTGAATCAAAAGGATGAGCATGATGAAGAGAGGAAGCGACATGAAGACTTGTGTCAATAGCCGCTGTGAAGGTCTGTGGTCACATCATGTGACTGTTACGCTCCACTTCTCTGTCGCAGCCCCAAGACGTGTCCAGCATTCCCAGCATCGGGCGGAGGCACTTCCTCTAATGCAGGCAACAACGTAGAAACATCAATGAATGACGCGCTTGGAAGCGCGGGCGTATATTTCAGAATACGCAACGCCAATGCCCCTTACTCGATCAGTATTACGGCAGATCTTTTAAAAGACAATGACGACATACATGTCTAACGTCGCATTAAAAGTAAACACAAAGCTTGTGAATCAGCCTGGCACACCGTCAATCGCATTCGCTTCAAACGTCCATCCTTGCGTCCATTGCGAGCACTGAAAGTTATTCAGGTTTTCGCGCGGGCAAACTTTGACAGATATTGTCCTTACTTTGCCTTATCAGCCGCCAGCAGCGGTATGCCACCTGGCTTAAATCGGTCCAGGCCATACAAACCGGCCTTGAGAGTGTGCCAGATACGCATCGTGTACTTGTGGATCGCATGCCAAAGCGTCTCACCGAGTTTAGTGCTCGCTTCAAGTCTTCACTATCCCCGTAGATTATTTCATTACAAGGGTGTCCTATGTTATCGTGTCGTGCCCTTTGCCTGGTAGCCCACCAGAGCTGCCGACCGGTGTCGTCCAAAGATTTTTGCCATCCGAAATCTGGCAATTATGGCATCTCGATATTTTGTTCATTCACTTCTTCCTGGAATGCGACCTCTCCTCGCAACCCAGGACAAACAGCAACATCTTATCCGATTCATTAGGCTTTCAGCTCTTCCAAAAGGCCCACGAGGGCGAGGAGCGTCTGATCGTAGGACGTGGAAGCGATGGATTTCCTGGTCGTATGCCCGAACAAGGCCGCCGAGCTGCCCTTTTGGACCGAGTCGTCGATGGGGGTAGCGTTTGTTTGCATAGGGAGGTGTCGGTGGGAAATTTGATTGTGAGGAAGACTTGAACTATATGGGCCAAAGGATGTGCGTACGCACCCATGTTGTGCGGTTCCATAGCATGGTCGGTCGAGTCAAGGTGCCAACATGGGATTGCTGCGGATTTGAAAACAAAAAAAAAATGAAATACTTAGCGAGGGTGACATCAATTTCGTATGTCAAGACAAATTGTCTCGCAAATACCTGCGTCAATCATTGCGAATACGTCGTGTTGGCGATCGGTGAGTGACAAAAGGTCGACTCTTTTGAGCCGTGTACGAAACGTCTCGTAGACATGAATAAAAGAGAAGATAAGGGGGAGAGACCTCGAAATTTCTACCGCCTCTGATGGATACCGTGCCAGAAGTATGGGAGGGATCCTCTGAGGGCACGTCCACGCCTCCGTCTCCGCAATCGAGGCATTCCTCTACGGGAACATCCATTCTCGCAGAAACGTCGTCCGAGACGACGCGGTGCACGTCCAGCTCAGAAACATCGATTCGTCCTCCTCATTACTTGAAAAGATCATCGCCCCTGAACCCGATGTCGCTGTCGTGCTACAGACCTGAAATGTCAGCACGCAGCTCGAGCACGGCGTCGATGCTGTTGACGGCGAACAAGACACTTGTGCCATTCCCTGCGGACCCGTCTGTGCTTGTGGCCGAGGCCGAGAATATGACAGGGGAAGAGAGAGAGATATCGTGTCGAGGAGTGGGGAACATAGTGACGCTTGTTGCGCTGATAATGGGGATACTGGCGCTGTTTATCATTTATCCCATGTTTTCGTATTACCGGTATGTGGAAGCTGTGTAGTGATATGTCTAGACGTGGTGTGTTACTGTGTTGGCGTGAGAAGACATTGTGAATTCTCTGTGCGCGACGGCGATGGCGAGCAGGTTAACCAGCAGCGCGTCTGGTAGGGCCTGGACGCCTCTCGACGCCTCAAACGACGTCGGCGGCTTGGACGACGATGGCCAGCGCTCCGGCACTGTCACTCCCACCCACGAAGACTCCCGACTCCTGTCGCCCTCCCGCCCCTCCGCAACTTCCTTCATCTCCTCCCCTCTCAACCCCACCGCTCCTCACTCCCCCCGCCGTCTCGCCTCTCACGGTTCCATGATTCTCTACCGCCTCGCAGACGACCCAACCGCCGCTCTTCCTCCTCCAACCAAACTCGGCTCCGTCCGTACCTCTCTCATCTCCACCTCAGGCGACTCCTACACTGACTCAAAATACCCCTCCCTCCACCGCGCCTCTCATGCCCTCATCCCGTACGAGTATGACCCCTCTGTCGACCAGATGGAACCTCCAGACGACGAGGACTTGCTACACGACCCAAGATCAGACCTCTACCTCAAGGCAGACAATGCCATGCCATGGAGAGGCATCCTCAACGTCGGCTTGCTCATCCTCATCATCATTGGCCTCCTCACTCTCTTCATTTTCTACCCCGTCTACTCATGGTACCACGATCTGGCCAAATTCGCAGGTTTAACTGGCAATCTCCGTATCAACGGCACCGGTACGTCACCCCCCGTGTTCATATCCTCGCCTTCTGACATAACACATGCCCGTCAGGCCAGTCACCCCTCCTGTAAGAACTTTTTGCTTTTCTGTCCTTGCACATTTCGTGATTCCTTCTCTCCCCCCCCTCTCTCTCCTCTGCCAGAATACAGTTGCCAGAACTCATCGACCAGGCTACGCCCGATTCAGCAAAAACTCGCACCGGCTACGACGGCCAACAATACGAGCTCGTGTTTTCAGACGAGTTTGAACAACCTGGACGGACTTTTTACCCCGGTGTGTAACTTTTTTCCTCGGTATCCGAGTCTAGAATGGCTGATGCGTCCATGCGACAGGAGACGACCCATTTTGGGAGGCTGTGGATATCTGGTACGGTTCCACCGCCGATCTAGAGTGGTATGATCCCGTGCAGGTCACCACTCGCGGTGGAGCCCTCGTCATCACCATGGACAGCACGGCAACCACCCAGGCCGGCATGACCCCCAACTCGACCGCTCCATTTACCACCGCTGACAATCACAATTTGACATACCGCTCTGGAATGCTCCAGTCCTGGAACAAATTTTGCTTCACGACCGGGTATCTCGAAGTTGCCGTGACGTTTCCGGGTCCGAATGAGAACACTCAGGGGTACTGGCCTGGAGCGTGGACAATGGGTAACCTCGGGAGACCTGGATATCTCGCCACGACGGGCGGTATGTGGCCCTATACGTCCGTTCTCTCTCCTTCGTCGTGTTACTTTCCAGCTTTTGACGTGAACCCAGGTATGACAGCTGTGATGTGGGGACGTTTCCCAACCAAACCTACTCTGATGGTTCTGGTCCCGCCGCGGCACTTCATTCCGACGCTTCTCGTGCCAAATACAATTTTGACTTGAGTTGGCTGCCTGGGCAGAGAGCATCGTGAGTGGTCGGATTCTACGAGAGATAGTATGCGCTGATGGCTTTAGCGCGTGTTCGTGCCCGGGGTCCGACCACCCCGGCCCGTCGCCCAGCCACGGCCGAGGAGCGCCAGAGATTGATGTTTTCGAAGTTGAAAAGGACAAGGGGAACCCTACTGGTCAGGTCGCATCTCAGAGCGCGCAGTTTGCGCCATTTACCCACGACTATGACTACCTCAACTCCACCAATGACCAGTTTCAGATCTACAACACGTCAGAGGCCCGGCCAAACACTTATAAGGGAAGCGCGGTGCAGCAAGCAGTGTCGTGTCTAGCCAAGCTTCCGAGTGATATGTTTCAGGGGTCTGGACAGGTGTACCACACCATGGGGTTCGAGTATCATTCCGATCCGTCGAACAGGCAGACTGGGTTTATAACCTGGCAGGTCGACGGCGCTCAGACGTATACCATGGGAGCGGGTGCGGTTGGGCCTGATACAGGCTCCGACGGATCGCAGGTCGGGCAGCGGTTGATTCCAGAGGAACCCATGTCGATCGTTCTCAATCTCGGCATGTCAGGTGCGTTTCCCCTCTTTCGTTCTTTGTCTGGTGGTTTCTCATTCTGCGCAGCCAACTGGCAGTCGATCGACCTCTCGACGATGATGTTCCCTGCCGAGCTGCGGTTCGACTATGTGAGGGTGTATCAGCGAAAGGGGCAAACGAATATCGGATGTAATCCCAAAAACTATCCTACAACGGATTATATCAATAATCATATCGAGGCGTATACGAGTGAGTTCTCGAATTGATTTCTGATGGAAGCGCCGGTGACCATCACTATTAGATCCGAATATGACGACTTGGAGCTGGCCTATTCCCAAGAATAGCGCAGTACGTGTCCCGCTTTTTCTCCATGTGGATGGCGTGACTGATGGGATGACGTTTAGTATTCCGGGGGCTGTTGAACACTGCTTGGTATTTATCTTAATGATGAAGCCTTTAGAGGACAAGGACTCTAATAGCATACACTCGTTTATATGATTTTGTTGCGCTCTTTATATTCCAATGGTAGATAGAATGGGGCGAGGGTGACGGGGGATCCGGAGCACGTGGAAAATCCGCGGTTGCCGTTGCCGTGGACAACGCCCTGGCCGTGACCGGTGACCACACAGCCACAGAGTGCTTTATGGCCTCCACAACCACGGCCACCTCTGCTCAGCCTGATTCTCAACGTTTGCCCTTTTCTCCTTGTCCTTGTCGAAGTTGTCTGACTCTTTTCTAGCCACCAACTTCAACTCTGCGATGCCTCAATCCCAACCCCAACCGCAGTCACCACCACCACCACCAGCTGAACTGCGCCATGTGACGTCCACCACCTTCCGTCGGTCGCCTAAGCGGGCCTCGCATGGTCTCCTCCGCACATCGGAGGGCAGGCTTGGGTCCAGATCCCCCAACTCGATACCGTCTTCCCCTACATCCGTGTACGTTGCCCGTGCCGTGCTAGCTTTTAATCCCCCCTTTTATCTCGCTCATTATTTTTCACCTTGGTTTTGTGAAACAACAGACACTCCTCCTCGTCTGCCATATTCGAGCGAGACATCGAACCCGTCGCTCCTCCCTCCCCACCCACCTCTGCCCTGCTCTCTGTCAATCCGCACCGAATCCCGCGTGCCAAGACGACAGAGGCGCTAGAGTCGTCTGTGCCGTCTGTGTTGGACTCTGCGGCAGCGGTGCTTACCGGGTTGCCGGAGGGTCCTGAGGCGGGCGATCAGGTTGCGGTGGTGACGCCTGCCAGTCCGGGTGCGCCCTCGTCTGGGTACGGTTTTGGGACTGGGACTGGGACTGGGACTGGGACTGGGATGGCGGGTATGGGATCGGGCGGGGCCGGGAGGAATAGCGGGTTTACGAGCCCGATTGGGAGTTTTAGGAGTCGGAGTCCTAGTCCGCTTGGGTTGCGCCTTGCGCCGCAGGCCCCGTTTGTGGGTGCTGTTGGTGGGCAGAGGGCGGAGCTTTTGTTGAGCATCCCGCAGACGCAGATACAGACTCAAGCTCAGGCTTCGCCGAAGTTGCCGATTCAAGAGGCCGTAGGTGAAGAGGATCGGGATCGGGATCGCCCACGGATGGATGAGACGCCGTCGATTGTAACGCCTACTTCGACCTATTTCACGACGGCGTCGAGCGTGGATGGGGACGAGTCATCGTCGTCGCCGACGGCCACGTCGCATGACGATCACAAGAACAAGGTTCCTGCTGCGGGTACCGGTCGAGTCGCGTTGCCCTCTTTGCCTCTTAACGTTTTTCCTGCCTCCTCAGTGTCGCCCGCATCGCCTGGCTCGCACCCTCCTTCTCCTACGCACGCGGCGACGAAACGGCTGTCGTTCATGTCCTACTCTGATTTAGTGTCGTGCACTCCTGCGTCGACGCTGCCTTTGTCGATGTTGACCACTTCTGCGTCCTCGATCGATCCTCCACCGCATTTGCCGAGTTTGGCGCAGGTGCATTGTTTCCATCCGCATTCGCACCATCAACACCATCAGCATGCGAGTCTGGGCACGGGCAGCGCGTCGGGGAGCGTGAGAGGATTCCCGATGTTCAGGAATGGGGCGAGGCAAGATGGTTTGTTGGATGATGTTGGAGGTGAGTGGGAGCGTGAGGGATTTGGGAAGGGCTTGGAAGAGCGGTTGGAGGAGTTGATGCCTGTTTCTCCTGCAACTGCTGTGTCGGCAGTGGGCAGTCCAAGGGCATGTGCGTGAAATGAGTTTCTTTTTCTTTTCTTTTTGTCCTTTTTTTTGCTTCCGCGATTCCTCTTTTCTCTTATGTTATATTCCAAGGCTCGTAATTGTTTCCGTTCATCTTGTTCTCGTTCTTGTGACTGACATGATTTGGAAATATCCTACCCCCACATTAACTTACACACAAACGACCCAAAAAAAAAAATGTTCGAATCCGGTAGTAGTCGTCCTAGTATGTACCATACCCAAACAGGGACATACAATTCCTCAATTGTCCGAGTTCCGGTTTTAGCTTTTTTAGTCGTTTCTTTGCGCACCAGCTGATTTGTTTTGCTCGGCTCCTCCTTGGAACGCTTGCTGCCCTGCTACTCGCCCAACCGTCCAAAACAAAATAAGTCTCTCTTTTTCCGCCTCTCGTGTCGTCTGTCGTCTGTGAGAGTGGCGCAAAAACTGGAACTACGACTGGCATGTCCTGGTCTCCTATGCCCCCTGGTATCGATGTCAACACGGGCGCGGTGATGTTCGATCATGGGTATGATGAGTATCAAGCAAGGTGAGCCATCGTCGTGTGGTCGGAATACATCGCTAACTCCCTCCCTCCGCCCCTTGCGCACACACTCACACACACTCACTCACACACTCACTCCGTTACAACTCGCCCCACCCCGGCACATTAGAGCGACAAATGGGACGCCGTATCCCCATTATGCGGCCCACCACCTGCCCTCATCAGCTGCCTCTACGCCCGCTTGGGCGTCGGCTTATCTACCCCAGTGGCAACAAGCTGGAGGAGGAGGAGGAGGAGCTGTGCAGCCGCCGGCACCCGTAACGCCTACCCCGGCCGGGTCCTTTGGATTACCGAGTCCCGCTTCCTTCGGACCTACTACCCCCATGTCAGGGTTCATCCCTGCTACGCCTTCGTCATACCCGTTGACCGCCACCCCCTCCTTTGGCGCTGGCAGAATGGGAGCAGGAGGAGGAGGAGGGCTTGGATTGATCGGGTCGCCCATGTTGGACGTGTATGGATATCCTTTGACAAGGACGCCGTCGAATGGGCGTAGAAAAAGGAAAACTGGCACCCGCGCGGGTGCGGGTGCGGGTGTGGGTGGTCCGCCTGGGTTGCCAGCCGGGGCGGATGCTGATAGGAAGGATTACCAGCTCTGGAGGGTTCCGGAGCAATACAGCCTCAAGAATCTGGCGAGGAGGCCGCGAGATTGGAGGCCGGATTATAATCCGCGGTCGAGGATCGCTTCTTACATCACGTTGGGAAGACATCGGACGGACGTACCCGGTGAGTTGGAAAACGGTGTTATTTCGAGTTCTATTGCTGACCATTTTTCTGATGCGTAGACTACACTGATCCGGTCAAACGGACTCTGAACGCACTGCTCCAATATAAACCAGGGGACTTGGCGATGTACTGGAATCTCAGACATGCGCCGAACGTGGGTTCTATAGAGTTTCTGAGACTCAATAGGGTCTATAACAATATTGACATGGTTCAGCTCGCAACGAGTCCGCCAGCGAATCAGATGCGGCTCTATCATCCGCGACTGCCGTGGTATATTGACGTCTTCTCGATACAGCCCAATGGGATCACGATCAACGATATTCTGGCAACGATCTATACGCAGCTGTCGACGCAGATACACCAAAGACATTATTACAATGAGGAACTAGACGATGCACACCGAGGCGTGCTAAGCGCTGCGTTTAGCGATCGGTGTAAGAATAGAAGGGAGGAAGCGGATAGGGGGATACTCCAGGTCGATTTCTTGGCAGACAAGTATGTGTTGTTGGGACTGGTGAAGGGCAAGGGTGGGATGTGGGAGATGAAGACGAGCGAGGAAGATTGAACTCGAATGGTTTGCTCTCTTTTTTTTGTTTTTGTTTTTGTTTTTTGTTTTTGATTCCTAAACTGGCGGTTATACCATCGATATCCGTGTTGTCGTCGCTCTCATTTCTCTACTCTAGTGTTGTATGTTCTGTTTTTCTGTGCCACAATCTAATGTATCAATACACGTGGAGTTTTAGAACACAAGCTTTGCTTGTTATTGTTTATAGACTTGTTCAACTTACAGGCTAACGCAAGATTGTTTTTGATTTTGACCGCGACAATCACCTTCACCTGGTGCTGTGCCATAATTGGAGTGATGCATCACTTTTCTTGGTTTCACAAAGTCCGTGATGCAAGGGTGCCAACTGCGAAGTAACTGCTGGACGTACCGCTGACGAAAATCGGCCACGTCATACAAGCCCAATTGGAATATTTGTCTCACAACAACTTGAGGTGGATGTTTGGTAGTCATGATATTCTAGGCTTCACACGACGTTCTTCCTCCATCGCTTCTGGATGGATCGCATCAAGGAACTGATAGATCCCACTCGGGTATTCTCAGCCGATTATCCACGCGTGTTCGGTATCCTCCGAGTTAGCAAATTTCGTTTCGCCTATCACGGAGCTAAGGCGACCAGAACAGATTATAAGAGGCCCAACGTTTATGTACGCGATGGTCCCCGCAAGATGGACGCCTCAATCTATAGCTCGCTTCGGGAGGCTTTGACAGTAAACTATGGGATAGGTATGTCGATCGTGTCAGCTGTTAATGTTTACTCTCAACACACCCCCAATTGCTTAGTTGCCGCATGTGCCTTTCTTTTCTACGACATCATCTTGACACTGGGACACGAGGTCAGTCATCAGTCTTACCGCAGCTGAGCGCCCGACCTCGCATCCTGATCAAACTACAGATTACTCACGTCTGGAGGTAAACAATCACATTTTCTGCTTCACCGTTACTCCAACGAACGAGGATCCTACCAGCGCAAGATGGTCATTCCCAAAAGCCGCCTATTTAATTACTCGGTATTATGGCATGGCGTATCTACTGTGAGTTCTAGACGGTGTTACATCATTTGCCATGGCTAATTGCAAAATGATAGTACCACGACAATGGGTAGGTTTACACCGCGCTTGTCAACCCAATCGGGACTAATCATTGTCGTATCGTCGATAGTCTACTTAAGTACGACAAATTCGCTCGAGGTATGGCTTGAGAGGCTCTTTCTTGCCCGCGTTCTGACGTATCTCGCCTTTCAAGACGTGAGTCTTGTTCGACAGTCTCGCTTCGTATCTGACAACCTGTGAAGATGTCGCAGATTTACCGTTTTGGTTATCTTGTACGTGATTTTTATCCATATCGAAGACTATTGTATGACGTTTTGTAGTGGAGGTCCTCTTGTGTTCTCAGCGCTCTCAAACCTAATTATCACGTTACGACTTCACGCCCTTTATAATCGAGATTGCAAAGGTGAACAGACTTGAGGATTCTCAAAACCCCAACTTAACGGTTCCGTTGAATAGTTTTATTGTTTCTTATATTGTTGATCGTACTCCAGTTTACGGTTCGTACTCTGCCCATCGCTTTGACTCTACCTGAATTAGAGCAGATAGAGCTATATACTGCGGTGCGACTATATCTACGTATAGTTGTGGACACGGTCCATCCGTTCGGTCTGCCTTGGCCAGGTTGCATCGTTTCGAGTTATCCAACACGATACGTGGCAATAGGCGTGTGAGTGCATTCTTTTTCCCAAGCGGGCGTCAATAATAATAATCCATACGCAGAGCACCTACCTTCATCACATCCAGTGCGTATCATGAAGTACATCACAAAGTCGGGCTGACTTGCACCAGCTGTGATGTTCCTCTTGACGTTGGGGAATTTGATCAAGTCTGTGTCACACATACAAGGTTGGCGCAGCATCAAACGGCCAGGGCATAAATTATGGCGCGTACCACCACTTCTTTCCGCCTTTGCCCAGGATGGCACTGTACATTATTTCATGTAAGAAAGACCGTCTCTATATCTTCCTTTTTTTAATTCTTGAATAGGATCTTAAGTCAGTTACAGTCTTTGGTATGGCTGCAGGAATCTGACCACAAGCAGTTGTTACAATAGTCGTCGCGATATTGACATTGCAACCATCAAACCCGCTTGACGCACTGCTCACTCCGTAAGTCGTCGCTTGAGAGGTTCAATACTTCAGACAGGTGCTGAATACATCACACAGCTGGCAGGTGACTGTATTCTCGTTCTCGGTATGTCCTCAAATCTGTGCGCACATGTTCTTTCGATACATCCGTTTTAGACGTCAAGACTTATATTAAATCTTCGCGTATCTGCAGCACACCTGCAAGGTAGCACTGCTACTTGGCATCAGACATTTTCTGTCCGAATAGCAGAATCAATGGTTTTTCAAAATGAAAGTCCGGAAGAAAGCGTTGGACCATCGATCGAGCTGCCCCCAGTGAATGGACGATATTCTGTTTTGGCCCGCTAGAATATAGGATGCTCAAGATGGTCGCGCCAAATCGGAGCAACTAAATAAGATGGTGGTTGCACGCCATGCTGCCCATCCGAAAGAGATGATTCTAACCTTGTCATAATGCTAATGGGACAAAAATTACGGATTTTCATTACGAGTAGTATCATAGTAGTTATGTAGTAGAAGATATCCAAGAATAATTCAATGGATGGAGATTTGTGGACAAGAGATTCAAACGAATCGGTTCCCAGCGCTCATGCTGTCAATCCGGTTTTCTAATTTGCTCTCCCATATGTTTGACCTTGACAATAGTTACCGTCAACCCGGAGGTGACGTACACCTCGTCGACCATGAAAATATATGCCAACCTAACCTAACGTTCGAGTAACTCTCTTGGCACGATGATACGAGAGTCGTCTTGGAGGCAACCTTGTGGCAGGTTCTTCTAACAAGTGAGGTCTCCACTTTGACAGTGACCCTGAGAATCGGAGCGCCTGTCAAGGGTTGAAATTGAAAGTCTAAATGGAGTCAGCTTCCGTTGACATCGTTAATTTGAAAATAATGACATAGCAACCCGAACGTTGAACGATGATCACACTCCGTGATGCAGGGAGAATAATGAACTATCCCGTTTTGTGCGCATCCGGTGCCTGCTTGGACCCTTGGAAGTCGCAAAAGCTTGTCATGGATGAGCATCCCAGCTATAAGTATCGCGACCATCCACATGCCGCACGATCACATGGTGACCAACAACGTGGTAAACAAAGCCCACATGGAAAATGAGACTCCTAGCGAAGAGTCGGAAAACGCAACTACTATCAACTTATGAACTCACTTCTCTTTCCCAGCGCGGACATGCGGGTATTCAAAAAAGAAAAAAAGCACGTAAACTTCCAGAGCCACGGTCGATTCAGCCGGGGACGGATTATCAGCTCGGACTTTCTGAACGTGAAAGTCCCGCGACTCGGTTTTGATATCGATTAGTTTCTGCATTTGCTTTTCTATGTTTCCTAAACCGCGACAGATAGTGATAGTCACGCGGTCACGAAAGCGTATCAATGGCAACCGACATCTCTCTGAGAGCCAAGATCGGCTTTAGATTGTTGGGGCCGATCACGACCTGAGTCAGCCTATCTTACTAAAATCAATTTACCTCCATCTCGCACCAGACGCACGCTGGGCAATCCGATAACGTGAATGACAGAGTTGATCATGGGCGATGATGTATGTGGAAGGGGAAGAAAATGGGTTCAGAATTGTTGAACAGATGATGAACGGAGTAGTTGAGAAGACTTTCAGTTAGCAGGGGAGAACGGAAGAGAAGTTTGCGTCACTGCGGAGTTGCCCAAGATGGTCCTGCTGGCACAAGGTGGACGAGATCAAGACGACCCAGATAAAGGGAGAAATAATGGTCCAGATCTAGAAGAAAGTATAGGAACGGGCTAACGCGACCTTAGACTATCATATGGAATACCTCACGCTGGAAAAGATGGTTTGGGAGATGGCGCGTACGACCAGGGGAACAAGCGGAGAAGGTGACCATCCGTGCCCAGAAGCTGGGCACGTTAGGCTTTGCCCGGTCGTCTGGTATCCAGATAACACGGAGAATTGCAGATTTTTAGATCATCAGCGCGACGCTGAGTATGATACTGAGTACATATGGACAATCGTTGCTTCCTCTTTGACTGCGGCCAAGTTTCAAACACACAAGCATGAGAATGGACTCGACAATACCGTAAGATCACAATAGGAACATCATCCGACTGGCTACAATATTTCTGTGGAACCAAAGAATTCAGCAGAATCAAAGTTCATCCAATTTACAAGCTCCCCTTGTGAAAGAACAGTCAAACTGGTACGCCTAGCTCCACGCCAATGGCCGCTTGACACGTAAACGCAGATTGAACCTGAGAGATGTCCTTGCCCTCCCGACTGGCAACATATAATCTTCCCATCACTGGCAAGCATTCAATTCTTAAAGTCTGTATCGAAACGACCCTATTCGAAAGTCGATTCTTGTCCCCGATTACCAGTGTTCACCCGATAGGGTTCGGCTTCCGGATTAGACGACGTAGTTTGGGTGGCTGGGTGCGTTGTTGTTGCCAATTGCAAAGGAATAGGCGGCTGAGAGTACTCGCAATTGTTCCAGCTCATAGCTGGTTGACGCTGCGTAACATACGAGTCCAGATGACGCACCAAGTACACGAACTTCGAGTGAGCCCGTACTTGGTCCACCTTTCTTAATTCATACGCAGAGCGCTTTCAAACGAGATCCACCGTGGTTGTGACACGTGCTGCTCCTCGACCCCCCCCCCCCCTCTTTTCTCAAGCGACGACGACGCTCGTTTGCACGCCGTTTCCAGCATTGATTTAAAGAGTCACTGTAACATTTCAAACAGCGTCAACATGTGTTTCATGAATTCGTTGTCGGTATCGACGGGTTTGACAATCAGTAAGGCCCTCCTGTTTTTGCTGACGTTCTCAGATGTTGATTCTTCAAAATTAGTCCTCTGGACGCCAAAAGCATGGATCCATAACAACTGCATACCGTTTATGAAGGACTAGAAGATGCGGGATACTTCGATTAGTTAGTAATAGTCAGTACTTTCATCAGATACGTTGAATGCGTTCCTCAGCGGCCATTTGTCCTACGAGATGAATTGAGCAGCCATGGTCAGTGATGCCACTTGTTCATCACCCACAGCAGCTATCTACCGTGCCCTGATGAATGGGGATTGTGGCACAGCCATGGTCGGAGGGGTCACCATGATATCCAGTCCTGACGTACATACGTTCTGATTCTTGTGTTACTCTCGGGTTGAAGAACGTAAAATCTCCGTGCTCCAATGTTTATCAGACGCGCTAAATGAGCGAGTTCTGGGCTTCATAGCTTCATCCGTGGTATCCAAGTTAGATAATCAAAGCAGTTTGGCGCATTCGATTACACACCCCCACAACGCGACGCAAACCTCGCTTTTGAGAACAAAACTCGAGGGCAGATCCGTGAATTGTGAAGCGCACGGAACTGGTAGCAAGCTGGAG
The DNA here is from genome assembly GCA_032173475.1 of Amanita phalloides. Classification (NCBI taxonomy): domain Eukaryota; kingdom Fungi; phylum Basidiomycota; class Agaricomycetes; order Agaricales; family Amanitaceae; genus Amanita; species Amanita phalloides. Next base: position 24,423 of record JAENRT010000456.1, read on the forward strand.
ATCCCTGTGAAATGGAAAGCATCAGGCGTGTTTTCTGCAAGTAATGACCACCGGCTGACACAATGCTTGAATGGGTAGCTGAGATGAGAAGCGACCTACGAGTGACTCTTTCGTGTGGCGCGACTGTTAGAAGAGCCTCGCGTCCCATTATGGCGGCGATCCCCACGTCCTCTCATGACTGCGCATATCTGGCACAACTCTATGTCTTGTTGTGGACCCTATGCTTGGTACAAACACCGCAGGATCCTAAAAGTCAGTTTTATGAATCCGCAAGACCTGCCCGAAGACCATTCGGCCGGCCGGTCTTTGGCCTCAGTCAAAGGCTTCAACAAACCTTTGAAGTGGGGAAGGCGCGTCACCAACCCCGTGGGAAGATGGTGGTCTAACCTTAGATTGTCGCTCTCGTCAGACCCTTACTGCCCTGAACGTTTTGGGTCCCACCATCATGAACCCCATCTATTGAGGCCAGGCCAACCACTTCCCGAGCCTATTCGAGGTCCAACTCTCCTTAGCCTCCGTAAGGAAGATATTATTATCGTCCGTCATCCTGGCTACGACGTGGGATTCTTCAGCATCCCTTGTTTTCTACAGCCGCCCGGAGCCCATCTCGGCCTCATTCTCGATGCATGCGAGATAATCGCGAATAACGAACCCGGCTTCTTGGGCACAAGTAAAGACAGAACTTCCGAGATTCTGTCACATGATGGAGACCTCGTTCTCTCTCGAGGCAATTACTATTACCACCTGGAAAATACGTTAATGCATGTCACTTCTTTAGCCTCTTTTTGACACCTGCTTGACTTTATTAAGCCTGAATTACCCGATTGTCACTAAATTCGACGCATGGACACCTCCTTCCGAATTGCCTCAGCATTGGCTGGATGTTACTATTGACTCAAACGGCAGTACCAACAATCTTACTGAACCAATAAGTACTTCGTGGACCGTTATCAGTCAAAAAGTCAAAGACACCGACGTTTACTGTGCTATGACGCGAGATTCTTCGCGTTTGAATGCATGTCATCTTGTTCCGAAGGCGAGCGTTCGCTGGGTAAGGGACGCATCTTATCTCCGAAAATCCCATCATCTGATATCTTGCAGTTTATGGGACATAGAGTTTACCTTCACTTTGATTATCCTGCTCCAAATATCAATAACCCCCAGAATATCATTACTCTGCGGACAGATCTCAAGGGCCTTGGCCTTGATCAAGGTCACTCTGCCTTCGTACCTATCAAAGGCAGACTTTCTGTCTATTTCATAACCAAAGGCCTCCCAGATCTGGTTCTTGAGTTTCATTGTCGCCGCATCAATCTTCCTGTCCGCACCTCTCTGGAATGCCTTTACTATCGCTTTGCCTGGTCGGTATTCGAATTGATCAAGATCTGGCTCCCTGGGTTCTCGGAAGAGGTCATCCGCGTTCCAGTCCCTTGTAGTGTCTTAAAGCGTCGGAAAGGGAAAGCTGAGCGCAAGGGATCACTCAAAGGCAAGCGCACTGCATCCGTTGACGACAACTGTAGCCAATCGTCCAAGTTGGAGGATGTGGAGATGGAGGACAATGTTGACAATGCATCTTTGCTTTCGCAAGCCGACGACGATCTTGAACATCCGCTGGACTTATGCCTCTCGTACACCCCTAAAGTCATTCCCATGCCCATGCTTGCTGCCGAAGATGCACGGTTAAAGAAACGAGTCGGTCCTACGTTGGGTTGAGTATCTCCTTTATTTTCAGATGCTCGTTACTCATCCTTTACAGATGACTCAAATTTTCACCTCCTCTCACCTCATGACGTGCGACGCGGCTTGTACCCTGGTTTCTTCGATGTTCTTCGCCTGAAGCAAAGATACCTTCTCGAAAACCCGCGAGTCAGGGCTACGAATGAGGCGGTAATCGGACAAGTTAATGATGGGTATGAGAGCGATGGTTGGGGCTGGGCGGACGGGGAGAGTGGATGCGATGAGGAGGAAGAGCTGAGCAGGATAGTCTCTGAAGAGGATAGTCGACTCAGTGTGGATACTCTTGCCAAGATGTAAACTTTTGTTCCGAGGCCGTAGCGAAGCGAAGCGTGTTGAAAAGTGTGTGACGAGGGAGCGAGAGCGAGCGCACAACAACGTACGATTCCGTTTGGCCTACTAGGTCATGTACTGAGGCAAACAAAACTGGCCAGGTTATTGCAAGCATACCATGGTGGGTGACGTGGCTCTCGTGCGTTTTGATGGTGGGTGGTCCCCTTGTGCAAAAAGACTCTGCAGGCTGTAATTCAAGCCAAATTACTTGATTGAAAGCCACAGCATTTCCTAAATATACTTAAAAGACCATTCCCGACAGAAGGATAAATGTGGGAGAGTCACGCTGCCTTGTCACTTGCCGAAAGCAAATTGAAAACACACAAAGCGCGATTGACCGTAGCTACAAATACAAATGTACAGATAGCAGTTTATATGTGAATAGATCATCTCTCTCTTCATGGAGCTGATTCATTCGACTTGCCGTTCAGTGGAGAACGAAAGCCTGCCTGAGAATCTGTGACCTGATGTGATGCATGAGAGCATCACCCGCCATCAATGTGACGCACGAGAGCCCTGCCATCTCAATTCAGTGCCTGTTCTCTACCAACCTGGACGCCATACTCCGTCACGATGAACTACTTTGATATCCCGATACCTTGAAACTCGGAATCTTAGCCTCACCTTCAGAGTGATCATGATGTAATTCTTGCGTGAGCTTGTAGGAGGACCACAGAAGCGCGTACGGTGTGTTCAACTTTTCTCTCCTTCTGAATATTGACTTGGGATTGATCGTTGGTTTTCTCATCATCTCTCGAATCACAGCATGTTTCCCAGGCATTAATTAGCCCTCCCGCATAGACTTCTTTATCCATAAATGACTACGGGATAGTGAATCGGGCTTGAACGCACTTTAGGCCTGCCTGAACATATCGGTCTTTTCACTTCTGCCCCACCCGCACTTCTGAGCCCAGCTATAGAATCCTGATCCATCCTTTCCCCAGATACAGCGAGCGCAAGGTCGTTTTTACGCGGCAGGTGGGCCAAAAGTCGGCTTCTGGAGTTTTCGACTTGACAACTCATGACGCCATACACCTCACCTTGATGCTTGCATTGAATCGTATTTACAAATTATGCTATGAACTCAAACTAACATACGCAGGAACATATGGTTAACTTGATGTTTATGGAGTTCCACACGCAAGGCTGCCCGACGCAATGCACAGTCCATTTATTCCAGAGTGCAATTGAAGATGGCTTAGAGCACATCTCCGCGGGCGAAAGGATTCGGACCGGCGGTTCTGCAAGAGTAGTGGTTGCGTATACGTGTAACCAACGTCCAAAGAAGAAACCTTTTTTCCCGTTCAGTTCCAAGGATCAAAAGAAGTACGGCAAGTGGAAATCTAGGGTTGTGTTCGCGGCAACTACCTCTTTGGGGAATAGGCCTGGCCTTCCATGGTTGCAACATTTTGAAATCAGTCGCTGACAGTAATTTAGTAATGGCGACGCACGGAAATCGCATGGTCCAGAAGACGCCTTATCTTCGTATATATGCACTTGTAGAACCCGAGGGCATGTGCATGCTGAGTTTCTCCTCGTCATCTACGCCCACAATGCACTTAAGTGACTTGTACGGATTTATGGTACTATCGCTTTGCGCCATGATCATCTAATCGTCTGATAGTGATGAATTCATTACAACGGAATGGAACAGGTAGGACTAGTCCTTTTCCTTACTTATAGTTATTCATTCACGGCAGAAGTGGCCAACTTGATGAGACGCAAGAGACCGACGTTAACGAGGAGGATGAGATCATACGGTTGAAGTATGTATAATACATACCTCTACGCTGGCATGACAGATTGATGTACTCAGTACACCACGAAACCTTGGTCAAGGTATCATCCAGACAAATAAGAACCGGTCGAAAGAATTTACGATCTTACTTGTCGGTATGTGTATCAATGAATATTTCGAGAAAAGTTTTGAATGGTTATGTGAATTCCAGGCGAAACGGGCACGGGAAAGACTAGCTTCTTGTCCTTGCTCGCCAACGTTGCTGTTGGTCACAAACCCCACGAATTCATGAACTTCCATGACGATAGTATCGAAGCTGGTGGAGGGCCAAAACATAGTCAGATCAACATGGCCAAAGCGTACGAATTTACAAGCATTAACGGCATTAAAATCATTATCCTCGACACGCCAGGGCTCGCGGACACTCGTGGCCTCGCCCAGGACGAGCTCCATAAAGCTAGTATCGCAAGCGCCATTAAAGAGAGTATAACAGCTGTTAATGCCGTTATTATCCTCGCAAACGGAACTGTCCCACGCCTTGGAGTTGCTACAGACTACGCGCTCTCGACGTTATCCTCCATCTTCCCTCGCACACTCGCTGACAACATTGGCATCCTCTTTACAAATGTCTCGAGCCCTCTCTCATGGAACTTCGACCAAAACTCCTTGCCGGATGTTCTGCGAGGCAAGGAGGACAATCAGTGGTTGCTTGATAATCCTCTCGCTATGTGGAACAAATATGTTCAGATACGTGCAAGACCGAATGTCTCGAGAAGAGTGTTGAGCAGCCTTTCGAAAGCGGTGGAGGAAGGGCACGAAAGGGTATTAGAGGAGCTCGGCACTTTGTTCGACTGGATTGATGGCCTCGAACCACAAGCAACGAACGACATAATGACCCTGTTTGAACAGTCACAGCAGATAGACCGTGATATTGAAAACGCGATGTCCCGTGCCACTAATATATCGGAAAAGAAGAAGAAAGTGGCAGAGCTCAAACGGTAGTGAACTGGTATGGTCGTTGAGTCCCCGGTTGTGAATAGGTCCTGATGATTGATAGACTATGAAGCAATATGAAAACTACAAGAGCGTTATCAAGTCCAAAGTCTGGGTTCAAAAAAGAATGTCATATCATAGCACTTTATGCTCCCAACCCAACTGTCATTCCAATTGTCATGACGGGTGCCGTCTCACCTTTTCTCTGGATCCCCAACATTTCTTGCGTTGTTTTGCCATGAATGGCGGCCGCGTCTGTATCCGATGCGGACATTCATATAGTCATCGACACTACAACGCTTTGTGGAAAAAAGAGGAATATCGTCAAGAAAGCGTTGACCGCGAGGCCGAGAAGATGTATAACAAGGCGAAGAAAGAGAAAAACGACCATGAAACCATGATCGTCGACCTCGATAAGGTCATATCGGACCTTGACAAGGAATTGGATGAGGTGCTCACCTCGCTCGGGAGGCTTATAGAATCGTACGCGAAATTATCACTCTCGGGTAGCTTTGCAGGTCAGGTCAAGAAGTCTGTCAGATTGCTGGAGGCAAATGTGGAGGCGATGCGTCAGAACAGAGCGGATCAGAAATCCATCGAGATGATAGAGAAGAGCTTGGAGAATATGAAGCAAAAGTTGAGGGTCGTAGAAGAGGCGAACGAGAGGGCGAGAGCGAATGTTGGAAAGCCGAATGAGAGTGTATTGTCGATGGTAAAGGCGAAAGCCCAGAGGTATCTACAGCAGTCCTTCAACGTATAACCCTAAGATATCGGTCGGTGCATTATTTTTTTTGGACAGTGTGCCTCTTTATCTAGTGCTCTGCGTGTTTGATATTGTTCTTAGTATTCGTAACAGAGGAGAAAGAAGAAAATCTTGTATGATGAGTCTCCTTTCGTAGTTGCTGACCTATTAATTACATGGATTCGAAAGTCGATCTATTAGTATAACTCTAACTGCGGGCGTAATGCGTTAATCAAGAACACTCAGATATAGCTCATATTCATACCCTCATCTACACAATAGACCTCCGCCGCTAGTCCGAAATGGATCTCTTCTCCGTCTATCACGACTCGCTGTAGGTATGGCATCAAGGTTGTATCCGCCTCAAGTATCTCCAGTATCAACCTTGAATCGATACAGTCCAGCTCCAGCTCCCAAACATTCAAAAACAGGGACAGGAAGTCAACAATCTGCTGGCGCTTTCGTACAAACATGGTATTGGAAATGGACAGAGACTCGATCGATGCAAAACATGCCACGCGCGACTTGCGGACGTAGTGGGCGTCCCCCACCTCGTCTGCCTCTACGTCGTAGATCCAACGAAGCAGTTCATATGCGCGGATATCCGAGAGACAGAACTTCCTCAGTGCAGGCCACTTGAGACGCTCATTGAGGATGATGGAAGTGTGGACGAGCGTCAGACTGACACACTTGCCGAGGTCGAAACATGAAGGGCTAAAGCTCTGCATGCACGTCTCCTTGTCGCTTTGGATCAGCGCAAGGTGCGTGAGCGAAGGGAGCGGTCGGAGGAGCGTGACGTGCTCGAGCCAAGCTAACACGGCTTGCTTTGCCTCGACGGTCAGACGCTGTAGACGAGGTGCATGATCCGAGAGCGTATGGAAGAGGTCGAACAGGCGCCATTGCGTCTTGACCTTGTCCATCGCCTTGGGCCAAAAGTAGCTCGCGTTGACGTGCCTGAGCTGGAGCGCGATGTCAAGTGGGTGGTTCATTGAGCGGGAGAGCACGGAGTCTAGGACGCGCGCCTGCTTGACGTTGCGGATGCGGATGCTGGACCAGTGGGAGGGCGTGAGCGCGTCTTTCCACAGGTGGCATACATGTGAGAGGACGAGTGCCGCGCTAGCTGGTCCGTCATCGTCCTTGTCCGCCCAGGCGCAGGTAAACTCGTCAAAGATCAATTGCAAGACTTCGTTTGGGAGCTTGTCTAGGAGGGACGGTTCATGCTGCGAATCGTCGTCATCTGCAGCGGTTCCTTTGAGCATCTTGCAATTGTGCGGCTGCAGGTTGGGTCTGGGAACAGGTTCTCGACTGTCATGGCTCTGCTCTTTTTATCACGACTGGTGACCGGTGGTTTGTGTAACTTCATCAATTCCTTTCATGGGTGGCGCGTTGAGCAACTAAAAAGGAACCTGGATGAAAGGTGCCTCGGATTCGATTACGGAATGTGCACGTGTGGGCCACACTCACTCTTCGACTACCGTCTGCCACCAACATTCACACCACCCTCATACCGCATTTCGTTCGTACAGAGGTAATTAATTCCATTCCATTTCCAAAAGCTGTATGTCCTCAATGCCAATCACTAGTATAGCATATGCAAAACATCCTATGGAACTTATCAATGGCGCTCCAAACGCACATCAAAGGGTCGTTCGTGTCAGGAATCACCCCTTTAAGCCGCCTCAATATTCAACGACAATGGTCAAACAATGCGGAATGAAGGCTAATAGCAAAATTGAGTATCCGAGTCTTTGGTACCGCACGGCGTTATCCGATATTGGCGTCGTTCGTGCACTCGGAATTCATAAGAACGACATTTAACGTGCACTATTCTCTGCCTTGTTACTATTCGTCGCCTCGTCATGACTTTTGAGACGTGTCGGTTATACCTCATGCACATGTTAGGCGGAATATTCGACCGCTTTCTGCCAACTCCCGCTGTCGAATTGAGTTTGACCGTGTATGGAAACGTCTACCACGTTTCTGCATGCGTGGTTCACAAAGACAAGAATGCCGCTGTTCTCCACCGGATTACCAAAGCTAAAATTACATCCGATCAACTACATTCAAGTATGCCGCTATTACACTAGTGTACTGAACATTGGCACATTGTTGCGTATGGTACTGGCATTATTTTGCCAGGTTCGCAAGTGGGTTGAGCAGCAACTGCTTACGGACCCGAACTGAAAGATACTGTCTAGGTTTGACAAAGACTCAACTTTTCCTCCGAATCTATCGAGGACCGTTGTGCAATTGGAGTACCAAGAACTACAGGTACAGTTCGACGGTCGCGTGGCCATCTTGGAGTATACGTCCCGCCACTTTTGGTAATACCGAATCTTTTTCACCCCAGTCAGTCACCGATCATGATATACAATGGCAGGTGGCCTTACCCATACCACGGCTACGGCGGGGGGCATTCGATCAACCACAGAATCAAGAGGCTGCCCGATGACCATCATGGCCGACTTGTCGAGAAGTTCAGGATAATCGTGTTTCGCGGCGTATACCAAAACAGCCAGGGAATGCTTTTCAATCTCTGCTCTGGAAAATATATTTTTGGAATGAGTTAAGTAGATTTTTTGATGTTACGTACGTCATGTGCGTATGACAAGTTGCCATGGCGGCGAAGACCTCGTACTTTTCGGCGGCTTCTGCGAGGTCCGCCATGACGCGGAAACTTATCTTCTTCAAACTAGGCTGTCGCTCTGGATACATGAAGGAGAACAGGAGGTCGAGGACCTCTGAATGCTCAGGCATGGGTACGATCTCGTCGTTCTTGCATTCAAATTCAGCGGCTGGAAAGCCCGCTGCTGCACATTCGAGATTTTTGCGATGAATGCGGTATTGGACACTGTCTATAGACTGAAATGTGATGTCCGCATCGGGCCAGTTAACTATACTCCCACCGTAACGTTAGGTCATTCCCAACGCAAGGCGCATGAACTTACATCTCTCGGACTTCTCGGATTTTACTTTCTTTTTTTTGCTTGTCGACGGTGATTTGGCCTTATCTGGCACCTCCATGGTATGCGGTATGTTTCTCATACCGACACGAATTATATATACCTGCTTGATAACGCCTCATGTGGTGGGCGTGTTTATGACACCTACCATATTTGTCTACTTCTCCCCAGCTAAGGAACGTCCAAGGGCCGACCACCCGTGCACATATCGATTGCGGTATCGCCACGCTTGGAATGCTGACACAGGGACAACTGAAGCTCGCTGAATTATGGGGCGAACGATCACTGTGTGTATTCACTTAGCCCAACGACGATACAAAACGGCTATGACAACTATGCAGGTGAAGTCAGGTGGTGTCATGTCCCTTTGGCAACACCAACGCACCGATAGTAGCAGCCACCCAAACTACGCCGTCCATGTTGGACGCCTTTCGTCGTCTAATGTTGGCGAAATCCGGCAGCCAGACCCTATCTGAGGACTGGGTGAACAAGTACACGCTAAATGCTGGTAAATCTGCAATAATCTTGCTTGCCTGTTCACGCCAGATCCCCACATGACGGCTACATCCTGAGCAACATTTTTTCGAAGGAGTAAAAATTCGATCCAGATCAGATAATGATTCCACTTTCCCCCCCATCTTATCTAGAACGGCAAGGCATTCGCGAGGCCAAGCGCTGCAGAAGCATCCGTTGGCATGTCTCTCCTGAATGCTCAACAATGCTCTGAGCCAATCATGGTAGTAACATAGCTGACCATAACCATGTCAGTACAGCGGTGAAGTATAGAATATACTCGATTACCCATGCGGTAGCCACATTCGGTGATAACTTCAACTTTGTTATTACAGCATCAAATGGCATCTGAATGGCCACGAGAGCTGCATTGTTGAGTAACTTCACGTAACGATGTTTGGCTGCATACTGTAAAACCTCGACCGGATGCTCATCGATGGCTACACTAATATATAAAATATAAGAATATATAACGTTCAAACAAAGAAATATAAAGGTGGTACCGCATGTATATATTCCAAATAGTCATCGCCGAGAAGATCCGATACTTTTCTGCAGCTTCTGCCAGTTCGGACAACGTTTCAAAGGGTAGATTTGCAATGTTGGGTGTCGGCTGTGGGTATATGAAAACGAAGAGCAAGTCGAGTATGCGAGAGGCCTCTGTCATTGGTATAATATCGTCCCGATCGCTCTTGAATTCCGAAGGTGGAACGACCTCAGAGGCACATTCCAAGTTTTTGCGGTGTACACGGTAAAGGACATCATCGGCAGACTGGATTGTAATATCAAAATCATCGGCGTTGACTAAACAAATTTCAGGTCAGCATTGAATATTGACAACTGAGTAAGGATACAGACATTGGGCAGAGATCCGCTTTTTAGGTGCAGACGGGGTGGGTGCTTTCTTACCATCCCCAGTTGGAGAGCGTTGCATTGCTAGAACGACTACACTCACATTTCCAACTCCGCCACGGCTCACTCCGAGTCACGGGACAGAGAGATCACGCGTACTAACGAGACTACGATGCCTCTACTACAGCCACGCAACGTTTTCCTGCGCGATTATGATGGGAATGTGCTCGCAGGTTAGACTTTGACCACATTTCCAAGCGTTGAATTCTGTTCACGAACTCTAGGATTCTGGCAATATGGCTCAATCGCTTGGAGCACCTTCTCGACGTTGTTGAATTCCCTAATCCAAACAGATCATCAGTGGGCGATTTTCGCTTTCGACGAAACAAATGCAGACCGTCACGGAGCGGAGCAACAGCTCGGTTCTGAGATGGTACTTCCCGGGGTCTATGTTCTACTTCGGCAAGGCAAGCAGGATTTACTTCGTCCATCCCGTATTCACTTTGCCTCAGACGGGCGCCCCTTGCCTGTTGTTCTGACTGGAGAAAGAGCCCGTCCACGCCAGCCCACCCATTCTGCCACACCGGCTCGTGTAAGTCGTCTGTCATCGACATATAGGATGTTTCCTAAGAAACAAACTTCAGCAAAACCACTACCGCAATCGCGTGAGACAGAGGGATGGGAAATGTTTGGTCACAGGCCGCACATTTGCCAACTGGGCTCCACTGAAGGCTGCTCACATATTTCCTCGCGCCCACGTTGATGAAGTGAGTTTAAATAGTCGCATGGTCCCTGACTCATGTTTTTCACCTCTCCAGTGGCTTAAAAAAGGATTCCGTTCCCTCATCACTGATTCTGCGCCCGAAACCACTATCGGTGGTTATTCGGAAATCGACTCTGTGCAAAATGTAATTATGTTGCAAAGCGACCTGCATGAGATGTGGGATGATTATGAATTCGGTGTCAACCCTGACGTGAGTCTGATCCTTCGCTTTCCCGTCTACAGCCCCATTCAATTCCCAAATCTTAGGATAATTATCGTATTACCGCGTTCATCAATGGCTTAAGCCATGTGCATGGTCTAGTGCTCCAGCTCGATCATATCGAGGACTCGACAATCCGCCCGCTTGATGCACTTTTCCGAGACCACTTCCTGCAATGCGTCCTGAAACATATGAAAGGTGCGGGGGAGCCGACTTGGGACTACGAGGATGCGTTTGGTGACGGTGCTTTTGATCTATCGAACCAAGATCTCTGGGGGAGTGCCGAGGGCAAAGAGCGGCTGGAGCTGGAATTTGTAGACAGGCTCTTCGAACATCAAGTTGCACAGGACTTGGTCCGAGGGAGTACTATTTATGCATAGAAATGCATGGTTCGCGCGATCGTGATTTTCGGTAGATGCTCGGCTTTCAAGGCGAGATGGAAAGCTTCCAAAGCATTTGTACTGGCTTTGAAAGCCGTCGAACAGTACGTTTGAAATACATCAGATTTGGGGCAGAGAAACCATCCCTACAGTTGTTCCATGCGGTTGTTCGCAAAAAAGACATTAAATGGTTGTCAGTCACATGACCTTCTTTCAAACTCCGCGGCACTTCTCGTCGTTCGCCGAAGGCTAGGGCCTGAACCTATTGAAGCCGACTCGAAGGCACGTCTGTGATTCCAGTCCTCGCAGCTCCTGTATTGAAGTTATGGTTAATCTACGGCAGGTCGCTTTCTCATTACTCGGCTTGCAACTACAATTCCCCCAGTCAACAAACAATGCCGCACCCGAGCGTAAGATGATTGTCGTTTTGTTTGAAGAAAGGGATAATGTCGGTGGGATTTGGTGGGTCTTGAGATTACTTTTTCGAGGCATCGTCTCTGATTCCCATGGTAGGCTACCTGAATCCTGCCCAAAGCCTCCTCCGACTGTTCCAAAGACGCCGATATACCCAGGATTGCATTCGATGAGCGCTATGCCCATCGCCCAGCAACATGATTTATTACCCTTCATTCGCTTCAATCATCGGGTGTTGAATGCTTCGTGGGTAGGAACTCCAGATGCAGGAGTCTGTAATGTCACGTTTTTGAATCATCTGAACAAAACCCACTATCGCCTCATTGAGCGTTTGGTTGGCGCGAGTGGGAAATATAATGCCCCGCACATTCCATCGTGGCCTGGTCAAGATGAGTGGTTGGGTAAAGCCACTGGAGGCGATAATGTACAACGGGAAATCCTTCACTCAGCATGGTACCGGGGTCCGGAAAAGTACAGTAACAAGTCCATCCTTATTGTTGGAGATTCATTCAGTGGTCGAGATGTGGCCGCTCAGACTGCGCCACTCGTATCAAAGGTAAGGACCTCGTTGATACGATCTAGTGTTCAAAGTTCACGGTTCCAAAGATCATCGTATCAATTCGAGCAAAGAATGACCGTGACAGAGTAATGGGTCCGTTTCCACTGAACGTTATGCGGAAACCGGCTATATCACACTTTACTCAAGATTTTGTCGTATTCATGGACAACACGACGTTCGATGTGGATTCAGTGATACTTGCGACAGGATATCGGCTGCGCAAGGCTTTTCTCGAGGCTGGCAATACGTCTGTCACTGATCCTAAAGCGATCTCGAACACCATTGAGACGGAGATGCTGGTCAGCAACACACACTATATATCCCCCTTGTTCAAACATATTTTCTCGTTGAGTCCAATGTATCCCCCCACGACCCTCGCATTCATTGGTTTGCTGAGCGTCAACGGTTCTTGGCACACCAACATTGCCCAAAGCATGTTTGTGGCACACACTCTTCTTAATCCAAGTCTTCTTTCATCGCGTCGGCAAATGCTTGTTGATCTTGCACTTCAAGAAGAGAGGTCAAAGGATGCAGGAGTCGACCCATACGTTTGCGGCCATATTATGCCTGAAGGAGATTGGGCGAGTGACTATCAAGACGAACTAGTGGATTACCTTAAACAAAAGGTCTGTGGTGCTCCGAGTTCAAATATCCAGTGATTTGTTAGGGTTTCAAGAACGGTGGAAAGAAGTTTGTGGAGGAATGGCGCCGAGACATCTACAAGTATCGATATCTGAAGCGCGGCTGGGAGCGAATCGAAAAACTGAGAGAAGGAGACGAGTGGGTAAAGAGCGTTACTACGGAAGAAGAGTGGTCTCTAACAGACATGGGTTACAACGGGCCACTGTCGGCGGTGTTGTGTAGATGTCGGGTGGCCACGTCCAAAGCCGCCATGATATGGTGGTGTTACGTTTCTGCCAGTTGCCATACGAAAGATTTAATCTTGTTCAGCCAAGTCAAAAAGCGAGTGAAAAGAGCTTGGTGTTTGGAAGAATGACCGTGTAAACCACCACCCACTCATACGTCAGTTGCGAAAAACTCCACGTCATCACTGTCCACAGGGTTTGCTGAAATTCTAATTGGCCAACTCGAGTGTTTTGAATGCTCGACCGCCAACGATATGATATGGGTAGACATGTGTGAACCCTTTGTCATCTCCATATTCATGCGACATTCCAGTCTCAGTTCTTTTTCATTTCAAAATTAATGAATAATGAGGACGGGTGATAGCTTACGAAACGGAAAAAACTGCACGGGCAATTGAGTCCAACTTCTCATGGGCCACCAAATCATGGGCATCCCTACAACAAAAGTCATTGCAGACCCTGGCCACTGGTATATACGGACCTGGTCCGGGCCGACTAGCGCTGAACGTGAATGAAACTATGAGCAGTACTTTATGGCTCTCAACGTCAACAACATATTAAGCTTCCAACAAATTTCCAACTTGTTCTGTGGGTATTACGCTACCGATGATCAGTTGATTAGGCGGCATTTCAAGCCACGTGATTTTCTTTCAGTGCATGGGAAGAGATTGGGGTTTCGGTGGGAAGATAACGGTTTGCGGACCGATCTGAGCCATAATCGGTCTGACTCAACGACATCTATTTCTGTGGTAGATGGATTCGACTTTCTGATTGAATTCGCCGTATTGGCCATGTCGCCGATCATACGAATTACATCAAGAAGCGAGATTTCGCAGCCAGCTATGTGGACTGCGGGCCTTGGTGCCTATTTCAAGCGATCTGGGGTTACAATTTCATAGTGATCTCCGTTCAAATACCAAATTCGTTCTATTGGTTTCCGTAATCCGGGGTTAGCTGAAAGAGGCCAAACTGTGATGAATCTGGACATGGTTTTCGTTGGACGAATCTCCACTCAAGTTACCATTTCAATTGGAGTCGATATATGCAGGAACTTGAATGCTCCCATCATGCGCTAGTGGCGAAACATTCGTACTGCATGCATAGTGTCCTTCAATGAATTATTTGGAGGTCCAGTGTCTTACCATCTTCAATTTTCACTGGAAAATGCGCTTCAGTATTGGCTGAAGCATCCATTAAGCCGCGGGAACGCTGCAGTGGGCGGTGAGACGATTGACAACTGTGGCTGTGCTGTACGTGCTTTCTTTCCGACTGGTACAATCGGAAGCCCACGGTTGTAACACTGACCAACCAAAAAGTAAAGAAAGAATACTAAGAAACTCACAGACTTGGAACTCGTACCACGCTATCACACACACACACTTCATCGATGCGCTGACAGAAGTATACGCTCGCATCGCCTGCGTGAGCACTGCAAGATCGCAGTAACGATGCAAAACAGTGGATATATAGAGTTTCATTTTACGCAAGACTCTGTGACCTTTTTGGATCGCACAACGATTGGCAAGTGGGTTCCGTGAGACTTGCAAGATGACATCGATTGCTCACGGCTTTCCTCGAGGCTGGCAATATGCTCATCGCTGATCCTAAGTGTGTTTAACCCGAACTGACGCAAAGCAATTTGGGGCACAAAGCCTTCTTCCAGCAAATGCTTTTTTGATCTGGCACATCAAAAAGGGACATCGGAGAAGCCCGAAGGAAATTGATTGGTTGAGTAAGATGAACGTGGATTTCTTTTCTTAGGGTGCCGTTGGGGAAAGTTTGTGGAAGGACGGCGCCAAAACATTTGAAAGTACTTGAAAAGTACCGGTATCTCAAGCCCAAATCGAAAACAGAGCAGGAAACGAGTGGATCATGTCAAGGGTGTTTCGACGGAAGAAGAGTGGTCCGAGCGAGTCGATATGTGGCAGATGAAGCTTATGAAGTATGAAAAAGCATTGGCTCCAGTTGATTCATCGTCTTCTACAGATGGTGATGCTAGATATTACAATAAGTCCTATAGGTATGATTAAAGAGAGGAGTCCATTCGTAACGGTTCATTAAGAAAAATTCCGTTAAAAAGTCCACCAGATGCTACCAAGGAAATCGAACGTTCAAACAACGATCAACGACGTGTTGAGCGTTTGAGTGTACGGAATCGAGCCGGCCTGTAAAAAGTTCTTAAAATGTCATCGTGATCAAAGGAGAAAGAGACTCACCCCAATCAGGGTAGCATGAGCAATGTTGAGTTGTGCCGGCCCCGTAGGGAAAGTAGAAGGTACTTCCACGGAGAAGTTTTGGACGAGCGTAAGACCCCTGCCATTGATCAAGACTGGGTTGTAACCCCCATGATACAAGACGTAGCCCATAAAGTCCTCAGGAAGGAAACAAGGACGGGTACCGCAAGGCGCAATCGCAATGCCGACGCCAATTTCGAACGAACTGCTAAGGGAATCCTGTTGAAGTGTCAGACGCCTAACGTACGGATATAGGCATGCGAACGCACAGGTCGGTCAATCTGGACCCTGATATGGTCTCCCCGTTTGACGGACGTCCCAGCTGGGGGATACGACACGACGACGCCCTGTCCAAACGCGACGGTAGAGAGAATGAAGAGCAGGAAAGCGTGAAGGAGCTTCTGCATGATGAATCGATGAAGGTTCGAGGCTAGGGTCGGCGAAGGGGCTTCTGCGGAATCAAGTCGAATGCCTTTCCTTATATACTAATACCATCGATATCAAGGCACAAGAAGACCGCGGTGCTTGCAATGTGACTTGAGACTTGTGACGATGGCAATGCTCTATGGCTAGATCCGAACACTGCATTCTGACGAATCCCCCTTGCGTGCCATGGCGTGCAATGCCCAGCGAAAGCTTGCCGGTCACAATAGGTGTGCCACATCAACGATGCCAATGAAGGTTTCGTGTTTCAGGAGCCAGTCTAAAGTTATCATGATATGGTTGGTATGACAAGTTTTGCCAGTTGGGGACATGGTTACTAGTATACGAAAGGGGTCATGGGCATGAGCACCCTGGCTGCCGCGATGCCGACCGGGAATCTGCGCCAACTTCGACTGAAAATATCTTTAAACATCGAACAAGGTTTTTTGAGCGATGTGACGTACCTGGTCTTTTTATTTTTCAGAATTGAAATATTGATGGATGACTTGAACGAGGAACAATTGCGGGCGCATGTCCGATTGTCTGAAGACTCCTTACGTAACGCACTGCATAACAATGTAACGTTCCACATGTGTTGGGCGCTGGCTCTACAAAAAAGCATCGGCGTTGAAGTAGGCCCGCGCCGGTTTCATTCATCATCATGCTCAGCGGAAGAAGTCCAGAGTGTAAGCTGTACAAGCCTGGGACTTAAACGACTGAAAATGTATAATACAAGGCTGTGGTGCGTATGGAGATCACAAACGAGGTTCGGGCAGGGAATATTTAGCACAGGTGATGACGAGGCGGTCAGTTCCAAGGCCTCATGACAAGATCTATTTGTGACTGAACGACTTCTGAAACGACATTTCAACTTCTCAGTGGCGCGATTGAAGCAGTCGCTGTTGAAGGGCCACCAGGTCTGTTGAAGCTTCTAGATCTGAAGCTTAAATTTTGTACCTGGTCCTGTGAATGAAATGGAAGGATTGTGCACGTCCATAGCGAATTAGGATGTGGCGCTGGGGTTAGAAACCTCGTGACAAACGACTATATTACACGCTCGGAACATCATACAGAAACCTGAAGATGATGATCACGATGGTCACCGGATAATGAACACACCGGTAATTACGCTGCTTTAGTAACCCACTTCAGTCGCCCCGTGACGTAAGTTTCAGGTGCAGCTGACTGAAGTGCCGCCTTGATGTGCAAATGGGTTGTCAGTCTCGCGAGGGGAAAATCGACCATGTGCGGCCCAACATGTGCTCCGGGGGTAATGAAGTAGACTCCTTTCAACTGCTGCACGTTATCGAACTGTAGGCTTGCTAACATGGTTTCGAACGGCTCGGGTGCGGGTTTATGGAATGAGCCGACAAAGGGATAGTCTTTGCCCTCGAAACGAAATGAACCATGGAAATGGCTGCCAACGCCGGTGAAATCGTAGCAGTGTGCTGTGTGAGGCATGTTTTTTCTATCAAGCCGTCATCCTGTGGACAAGTCGCCCAAGAGGGAGGTTTCGCACCTGGATGTTGTGCTAGACTTGTGGGAATAGACTTTGCAAATGAAGTATTCATTTTTATGAGTTCCGAGCCATCACTGTGTCGCCATCTTGGGCAGTAGGATATTTCAACGATATGTTCTTTGAATTAAGTTACTACTTCCATTACAGGCCAAGTGTGTTAGGAATTCCCGGGGTCCGTTCACCGTGATTCTGGGGTGAGATGTATTGACGGACAGGGCCGATCTATTCTCATGTTGGAGACATCCCGGCCAGAACTCGATTTAATTGTCCGCGAAAGCTGAAGGACTTTGACATGAGGCCAGCGTCAGAGGTGCGTCAAGTCACAGTCACGTAACGTAACGCGCATCCTCAGCGTAAGCTGCGTCCTGTCTCGCCTTTTCTTGTTCTGACCACAGCTTAGACGTTCACGACCGTAGAGCCGATGGAAGATGACATCTTAAGCAATGTCGTAACAAGCAACCTCGTTTCCAGACAGGTTTGCATCCCTCCAATCAATACGAATATTTGACCGACTGTGATGTCTAGGCGAGTCAAAGCGCTGACGGGGAGAGCGAATACGTAGATGAGGGGCCGGAGGAGGATGAGGTGGTCAAGGTGTGTCACTCTGCGTTCGGAGCGAGGTCAGCCACAACCCCCGTGGGAAGATGGTGGTAACAGGGCTGTCGTCTCAAATTTCTCATCGCTCCAAGTCGGGTTTTGCCACACACACCCCTAACCATGACCTCAACTCCCCCTGCCAAACGCAAAAAACCAAATACGCCGAAAACACCGCATTCCGTGATCCAGGGCTTGCCTGGCGTTTCTTATGACAATGTTGCAATGGGAGGCGCACCTGCCACTGCAGAAAAAACGGACAACAATGCCACAGTCAAGGATTTGCCTGGCATTTTTTTGCAGCTTAACATGCCTGTTCCTGACGGTGCAATGGATGATGCGCCTGCCACTGAAGATGAAAAGGCCAACAATGCCAGTGTCAAGAGTAGATTGGAGTACCAGGAATTTGCTCTAGAATTTGGGGCGGTTTATTATCGGATGGACACAAGCCATTGCGTGCTCGCCACAAAACAACTCGCCGCCATACTGTTACCGGCCATATTTAACACAAGCCAAGACTTTCAACATAAGTCCGCGTATGAGGCAATTATCATTGAGAATCCTTGGCTAGTCACTAAGCTATTCGATGCATACAAATCTAGAGAGTACCACAAAATTCGACGGCTTGGTGCGTGCACTAGTCAAATCGCCGGGACCAATTTAATTGCTGAGCATAGCCGTCTTCCGTCCCCTGCAAATTCGAGAGAACGAGAAGAACCTTGAGCTGGAAGGATTTATTGAAACTACTGGGGAAGGCAAGGAAGGTGTGTCCTCAGAGTGGTGCCCAATGCAGACGATTTTGATAATGACGTTACTCATATAGCAACCGTGAAATCATGGGACTCGAAATTTGTCGGAGACATCTCAACCGCGCTGCATGGCATCTTGCACGCATATATGAATCGTACGGGCCTGTACGCCCGCGTGGTGCCCCATGTTCAATCGTCAGGAACCGGAAAGTCTCGCGCGCATGATGAGCTCGCAAAACGGGTCCTATACATTCCCTTAAATCTCGCTGGCCCACATGCAACCAGTACGCTCCCAGGTCATGCATTCATTTCGCTTGCTCACTTCGCTTGTTTAAGCATATCCCCCGCGTGACGTGGATGTATGCGAGTGGTTCAGCCTTTACGGACGGGTCGGACAGCAAGCGGTTCGAGACCGTTGCCACGCCTTCCTTCACGCCCTTCTGTCTACCACCCAACAGTGCCTCGAGGAGATTGCCAATGATGAGGTCGTAGCTCAGAAAATACAAACCCCCGAAGACCGCCTACCGATTCTAGCATCTGAATTTCGGGATAGGATGGCAGAGGGAAGAACGTTTAAAGCCCATGGAGCTTATCGTAAAAAGTTTTATAGCGTCGTATTTAGGCGTGCAAAAAGGGTCATCTTACCTCCTTCTCTAAGAATTTAGTCACTGATGTTTGTTTCAGAATGAGGCGACCATTTCTAAGCGATCAGCCTTAGAACGGTCCTCGAGTCCTAAACATCAACTCCCAAGATCCGAAGAAACGGATGCCGCATGTGCGTGCTTGTGAATTCTCCATGCTGACGATTGCTGAGGCAGTCGGCTGCAGTGTTGACCATCGAGGATGTCGCGGATGAGATTGTCAAACTCTTGGATCCGGAAGGTAAGCATGACGGACCCCACGTCGTCATATGCTGGGATGAATCACACAGCCTGACTCAATGTGCCGAGGGTCAACGATGGAGTATATACTCCGAACTTCTGCGTGCTCTACACACTATAATCGAGTCATCCTTCATCTCTATATTCCTGTCCACAGCGGGCAATTTTTACAATTTCTTCCCTAGGCCCAGGCTCGAGTACGAGCCATCTGCCCGCGTGATGGCCCACCCACTCGAAATGCTCCCGCCGATAACTACAGTCGGCTTTGACCAATTTTCCGAGAAGGTGGATTTCATCGAGGATGAATGGTCTCTTTCTCGCATCGCTTCTACGCACCACATGGTGCATCTTGGAAGAGCTTTGTGAGTCCAGGTCTGAATCATCTGCATGCTACCATGACGCTTAACAACCATTTTTTTAGGTTTCCTACACGATTTGACAATGGGGACGAGACGGTTAAGAAATCGATTGTCACCTTCGCAGCCGACAAGTTATTGTGTCGGTCCAGCAAGGAGCCAAGTTCTAGTTCATCCTCAGAACCCACAAGTTCCAGCATGTCCACAAAGCTTAACCCTGACCAGTCGCTGGCCTGTCTCGCCATCCGGCTTGGTTTAGACTTTATTGCTACGTGGCGGGAAGAAAGGAAGATGGAGCGGACGCAAGTGGAGCGTCACATGCGAATGTATATTCATGCAACCGAGGATTTCCGCACTATGGTCACCGTCTCGCCGTCTGAGCCCCTTCTCGCGGAGGCATCGGCGACAATAATGAAGACAGAGTTGGGTGAAAAGGAGGCGCCGAGCGCCCTCCTCGATCACATCAAGGGGTCATATGTGAGGGCTGGAGAACGTAGCGAGCTTGTTGCTGCTCTGATTCTGCTGTTGGCCCGAGATAAAGCTACTCAGGAAAATCCTCAATATGGCGGAGAGCTCCCTGAGGGCAAGTCCTCCTTCAAGTATGATGGAATGACTACGGGCCGCGTCATTACTGCACTTCAGTTTGTTAAAGCACTTGTGCCATCTGAACGTCGCCATTATATTGAGGGACTGAAACCTCATCCCTGTTCCCCGTACTACCCGTCATCGACAGACCTCGCAACCGCCTTCAGCGGAGCATACATCTATTTTAATCACTTCATTAAAGTGTACGACTTTCAAGTGATTAACCGCGCCTATATTTGGCGCACCATCTGCCGTGGTGCTGCCATTATATGTGCTAACAATCAAAGTGGTGTTGACATCTTGATCCCCGTGCTCATGGGAACGATTTTGGACCCAAAATATGTCACCGCGATCCTTGTCCAAGTCAAAAATGACGACAGCCTCACCGATGTACCTAGCATCGCGCATTTTACGATGATGAACCCTTTCCACGTCGGATTGTTTTCAAAGGACGACGGCAAAGCCTCTGGGCTCCCCCCTGTCCTTCGCATCGTATTTGCCTTGGCTTCAAAGAAAGCAATTGTCAAAGCACCCTCCCGGGCCGTTCCTAGTAAGCATAAGTCTCCTCACAACCCAAATTCAAGAAAGTCAATGTTCACCGCGTTTGATCTTTGGATCGCTGGTGTATCTCCTGAATCCTTCGGGGTCATTCCTGATAGTGACACATATGCACAGTACCGACTTCTGGTTGATCGAACACGTCGTCAATTTAATGGCTATACTGCACTTGCAGAAGAAGAAATGACACAAAAGGAGCGATATCATGTGGATTTGGAACGCACGATGCACGCGGCAGCCGCTTTCGGAGATCCACATTACACGAATTACATTGTCAATCTATCTACAAAAGCGGCTTCAGCACGCGTATACAACATCAAGGACTATGTCGAAATGGTGGGTACCGACGCGGGTGATCACAAGCCTGCACACGGGGACGAAGCAGCAGTCGATAATGATGAAGAGGCAGTCGATGATAGTGATGAAGAAGCAGTCGACGGTAGTGATGAAGACGTAGTCGACGATAGTGATGGAGATCAACCTGCCAATCTGTGATCAAACGCCTCCTTCAATTTTTTTTTGGTTGTCCCAGACACTTCAGCGACTTTTGTGGTAATCGATGACGCAGCGAAAGCGGGAGATTGGTATGAGAAGACTATGTTCCTACGTTACCATGTTGAACTCACTTGAATCTTTTCTCATGTTCATTTTCTAAATCTGAATCCAATTGTTCCATCATCTGTTCCATATCCCATGCAGCTGCATCCTGAGCATCAGATTCCAACTTTCCAGAACAGGAATGAGTGTCTTGTATAGTGGGGGTGCGTTTGGCACCACATTGGGGAAGTCGATAAATGCATGCTGAGAGGCTTGGTAAGTGGCCTGATATGGTTTCGCGAATTCGTGCATCTGTAAGTGGGGGATAAGTGTGGATGAATAGAAAGAGGTTGGGAATGCACGTCTTGAATGCCCAGGGTATTGGTGGTGTTGAAACATCAAACAGCAACACAGCACAAAACTAAGTAAGTGTTTCAACTACTTACATTGCTTAGTGTTGTTGCCTTACTAAATGGTTTGTTAGTTTGAAAAAACTGAGGGACTTGACAACCAGAATGCCCTCCTTATATGCATTTGAGAAACCCTAACCTTACAGCATAATAGATAGATAAGATAATAGATAAGATAATCAATAATAACTATTTAATATGGTTTCATATTTAACTTTAATAAGATATATGTTCTAGAATAAAGAATGTTCTAGAATATAGAAGGATCTAGAACATCTATTATATATTATGACTTGACATAAACTGCGCATAGCTGTGCAAAGGCTGCACATTACATCATTATGACTGTGCATTACTGGCGCATGATCATATAGAATAATCTAGAAGATTATTAATAGAATAAGACTCAGAATGACTCATTAAGTACCGAACATTAGTAATATGTCTAGAATAGGTAATTACACAA
>JAENRT010000488.1:0-11054 GCA_032173475.1 Amanita phalloides
ACTGTCCTCCTTCATCTGGTATTGCTAATACCGCTTCTTCCGCGATTCTCTCTTTCAATTTCCTCATGGCTTCCATCTGTCAAGGTCCCCATTCCCAGTCCTTTTTTCCTGTTAACTCCGTTAGAGGTTTTGCTTCTTTTGCAAATCCTTTCACAAATCGACGATAAAAGTTGACAAATCCCAAGAATTGTTGTACTTCTCGTTTATTCTTAGGTTCGGGCCAATCTTTTACAGCTTTTACTTTTGCTGGATCCATTTGTACTGAATCTTTGGTGATTATCATTCCTAAAAATTCGATTTCTGCTTTATCGAAATAACATTTTTCAGGTTTAAGTGATAATTGATTCCTCTCCAGCTTTGCCAAATTCGATTTACATGTTTCTCATGTTGCTCGTTTGATTGCGAGAACACTAATATGTCATCCATGTAAATCACCACCCATCCCTCAGCGAGTTCCTCCCGGAACAGATCATTCATCATCGTTTGAAAGGTAGCCGGTGAATTTGTTAAGCCAAAGAACATTACTAAAGGCTCAAAAAGTCCTCGATTCGTTCTGAAAGCTGCTTTCCATTCATCACCATCTTTGATACGGATATTATTATATCCCCAACGAATATCCATTTTTGAAAAAATCGTCGCATTACTTAATTTGTCTATCAATTCTGATATTAGAGGTAATGGATAACGATTTTTAATGGTCATTTCGTTCAGTTTGCGATAATCTTGTACTGGTCTCAGAGATCCGTCTTTCTTTTTTACAAAGAAGAATGGTGATGCCATTGGAGATTTGCTTGGCCTTATTCGTCCACTTTCTAAGTTCTCGGTAAGGAAATCTTCTAACACCTTTTGTTCTTCGCGGTTTAATGGGTAAATTTTGCAATCTAAGGGATTAGATCCCGGTATCAATTCAATTGCATGATCCCATGGTCGTCGTGGCGGTAATTCATCAAAGGTAGTTTTTTCGAACACCTTCCGGTGAGGTAGATAATGAGGTGGAACTATTTCCTCCAGTGATCGTTTTACTTTGTTCTGTGAAGCGATTTCCGTAGCTTTAGATTGGAAAGCTCGTAATTGCAACTCTTCTTGTCCAATATGGACCGCTAGTAAACGATCTCCCTCTTCCCATTCATTCTGTTCTACTTCCTCCTCTGGTTCATTTACATTTGACATTTTCCAGCATGCTCCCGGACATCGTGAGAAGGTCAATATTTGGTTTTTCCAGTTTATCTCTGGATTATGATATTTTAACCAATCATGTCCCAGAAACATATCCGTTTTTCCTAATGCCGATACGCCAAATTCCAACGATTCCCAGTGATCCCCTATTCTCAGCTTAAGCTCTACCATCTCTTCCAAATCTCCACCCGCATTTCGTGTTCCATCAGCATTGAAGACTGGAATAGGTTTTGGTAGCTTCCGTGTGTTTATTTTATTCTGTTCGATGAATGCTTTATTCACACATGATGCTGTACATCCCGAATCTACTAACGCCTTGATCTCAAAGTTTTGTAAGGAGTCTTTAGTTTGTACTATGACTCCCAAATCCATTTGTCTTTGTCCCGTTGTTCTAACAAGACGTGATCTGGACTTCATGTGGTTTAAATACCACAATGCATCTTTTTCCGACATCTGATTCAGTTCCGAATCAATGTCTCATCCACTTCCTGTTCTCG
Source organism: Amanita phalloides (assembly GCA_032173475.1). Classification (NCBI taxonomy): domain Eukaryota; kingdom Fungi; phylum Basidiomycota; class Agaricomycetes; order Agaricales; family Amanitaceae; genus Amanita; species Amanita phalloides. The sequence goes on from JAENRT010000488.1 coordinate 1,674, forward strand.
GTCTTTCTTGACCCATGTTTTCACGTCTTTGATGGCTGTTTCCATCGATTGATCCCAAATTCGTCTTACCATCCAAGGAGCTGACCATGTAGTCAGTCTCTGTTTGGTTGCGCTTATGGGTGCGTTTCTTAGACAGTGTACGAGTGAACGACATTCATATAAAATCTCTGGTAATTTTACATGTGAATCCTCATACTTTACAATGTCCGTAACTTGTGAATCGAAACGCTCATTCACAAGTTGGTTTGAAAACCCAACTCCTCTGCTACTTCTTTCCTTTCTTCCTCTGTCAAATCTCTGACGTATTCCCGCGCCGAGTTCCATCGCTTCTCCACCTGCTTTCCTTTATCCTTTGGTGGCGCCCTACAATCCCGCTTCATATGCCCAACTTTCCCGCAGTTGTAACAGGTTATTGACGCGCGTCGACGGTCCACATCCATCGCATCCGGGTCCTTAGACGTTGACGCCGTTGCTGGTGAGTTTTGATTTTGAACCGGTCGGTTCTGCTGCCATGGCTTCGCGCTTTGCTGCCAGGGTTTGTTTTGTCGACTCTGCGTATTCTGCGCAGGTTTATTACCACTGGTTGTGGTGTCGCTTTTGGATACAACTGCTGTGCATCCCTCCAACTCTTCTCGATTGCCAGCGCTCGATCGTACCATCGTTGTAGATCTCCTGGCTGCGATCCGTCGATGCTCCTTGCCCCGTCCAACATTCCGATTTCCACCACTCGTCTTCCCAACGCTGGATTGAGACCTTGACGGAAATGCATGACTAGCGCAATTCCGTTGTACCCTGTGAGCATTGCAATGCTCCTGAATTCGATGATGTAGTCCTCGACTTTTCGAGAACCTTGTTTTAGAGTACTGATTTTGTGAGTCGCATTGTCTCGTGTTTCCGTTGTCAGGAAGAAATCTTTCATCTTCTGCTTCAAATCCTCCCAATGATCGAATGGTGGTGGGTTGTTAAACGGCTCCACTGCCCACGACCCGTCCGGCCTCCTTACTCCTGTTCGGCATTCCGCATATTGTAACGGCCTCCCCAACTCGGCTAACAACGCAATCGTGCCTGGCATAGCATTTCGCTCTACTATCTCAGCTTAAATTCTGCTTGTTCTGTTGTTTTTGCCGCCGACCAATTTCCTGCCCGGTTATCCGTTCCCTTCCTTACTCGTTGTAGCGTGATCATCATCCTTTGCTTTGGATTTTTCACTCGAACCAATTCGAAATAGTTTTCCATGGTTCGTAACCACGCCGCAATTTCCTTTGGGTCCCCCTCGTACGCCTCCGGCATTTCCATTTTTAAAGTAGGTGCGGGATCACGCGGTGGATGCAAGGCTTCATTGACCTGATTAATTACATTGGCCAATTGTGCCCCCTGTTCCGTTCGTTCCGCGTCCGTTTGGGCGTTCCATACTGTAGCGTTTGCAGTATGCCCGAATATCCCGATTGCTATGGTGATAAGTCCCACCAATGCCTGGATTAATGCGTCCGTGATGTTGAATCCAACCGAGTAGTGTTGTTGGACCGACTTGTCCCCTCCATATTCCTCCAATACTTCTTTCGTACTCATTCCTCCTCTACTGTATTCGACGTGGAATTTCGCCTCCCTTCGATTGAAGGTTACTTTTACCCTGACGTCCGGATCTCTCATATCCTTCTCATACGCCGCTATTTCTCCCCAAGACGGATTGTACGGCCATGCGAATGCCCGCCAGTGCTGTCATTTGAATAAACGAAGGTAACATAGACCCGGAGTCTCTGGTCCTGATCCAGTGAATCCTCTCGGTGGTAACACTGCTTGACTAGCGTGTCGCACCTGCTGATTCCACTTCGTTATATCAATAATGCTGAGCGGTTGCACCATTTCCATTTTCATTCGCATTTCCTCCTGTAATTCCTTATTGTACCAGTCGCCCGACGGTTCTCCAAACCAATTTGTCGTGAACTGACGAGTAACTCGTCTGCCAGCTCCCTGAAAGTGATTTGTTTGTACCGCCTGCGCATAGGTCCGTCTCGGGTATACAACTTCCTCGTCATTCTTGGCCGCGCCAAGAGTGACCTTCTTCCACCAGTAATCTTTTCCATACGTATCAATATCCTCCCATTTGTATGGCGTTTCTACTCGTATTGCGGTGTTTTCCTCGAGTAGGATTTTGTCGCCTGGGTAAATATGATACACTCCCTCCTTATCCCCATCGCGAATCGCGAAGCTGACATCCCGTTTTCTCAAGATCGGTGCCCACGACGTGACTTCCTCCATGGTGGGATACTTCGGCCATTTATACTTATTGTAGTATCGTGGCTCAAAGAGTTACATGTAGCAGTATCCCCTTTCCCTCCATGGTTCAGCCGACGTCCGTCGGTAATGACCCGGTTTGCCTGGTAATTTGGACTCAATTTCCTTAGCCCAATCTGCGATTCGTTTTGTTTGCTCCTCGATCGTTTCCTCTCCTACAGCCGGAAGGAAATAATCCAAGCTTAACGTTTTACTGCCCATCACTCCTAGTCCCTTGTAGTTCTTAGGGGTTCTGGGTTCCGCCTTATAAATCGTATACACCTTTTTCTTTTCGTAAGGTGAGTATCGAACCGACTCCGACTTGGTTCGGTCCCGACTGGCATATTGCTGCGGCTTCATTATGTTTCCATTAAGCGCATGCATGAGCCGATTCCGCTCCTCAGCGGACAACACCAATCCCTCGTGTTTCAGGGTGATGACGTTCCACCCTCGTGTCAATAATTGAATGTTCGACGGCGTGTCGAACAGTGCCTTTCGGATTACGGAGTCCGCCTCCATGTTGTTTAACAGATCTACCAGTGTCTGGTAGTCTAGCGCTGCCTTGCGCTCTGCCTCCTCGAGCCGCCGTTTACGGAGCAGCTTCTCGCGCTTCTCCTGCATTAGCGCCTTCCACGCTTCCTCCTGCTCATGAACCGACGCTTCCTCGAGTCGTTCCGCCTCCCGCTGAGCCTCTCGCTCCAGTCGTCGCTTCTCTTTTCGTTGCTCCTTGAGCCAACGATGATATGCTTTTACGTGTGCATCACGTTGTCGCCTATCCACCACAGCGGCAACCTTCCTCGAAACCTTCTTTGTTATTGCGCATCCACGCGCCCATTCCGCCTCGAAGGCAATTCCAATTTCCACCAACGTCATGTTGGCAAACGGCAACACGTAGCGGAAAACCTGATCCATTGTGACGAATAGATAAGGTGTGATAAGGGTGATGATGATATGATAAGATCGTTATGTAACGACCCGCGGAATGCCTCGTGTAAAAGGCGTGTTTTGTCCTGTAACAAAAATCTTCGACAACTTCAGTCTATCAGCACTACTGACAGTTGCCCTTCTCTCGGCAATACGTGCGACGATCTCAGTTGAGATGATGTCGTCAAGGAGTGTCCAGCGAATGACTTGCAAGACGTGGTACCCGGGGCTTCACTCAGGTGTCCTCATGCTCAGTTCAACAGAACCGATACGTGATTGGTATCCTGAGACTGTTCTCCTTGATATACGTCACGTCAAGCAAGTTTTCTTCGTTGTCGACCAACGGTAGTCAGGCTCGACCGTGCTGGTGCACCTACACCACGCAGAGACGAAGGTCCTCCCGACTATTTTGTCGCCTAGACCACGGTTTTCGCTCGCCGCACTATTGGACTCGCCGACGCTGCCACTACAGCCAAGGGCGTGCTCTGTCACAATAGCCGTTTGTCGCCTGAGAGTAAAACACAATCGATGTCGTCCTAGAACGTGGGACGATGTCGACGAAAGGTTGAATGAGAGTTCGCCTCGTGTAACGTTGAGCAGATCGTGCTCTTCGTTATAGAGTCAAACGGTGAGGTATAGTAGCCTTACGATTATGTTAGAAGATCGTTCCAACACAACCTCAAGGTTTGAAAAGAGAAAGAGAGAGAGACGAGACAAGAACCGAAGTTGCTGTGTGGTACGACACAAACAATCGTAAGGCTAAGGAGTACTACCTACTAACCCCTCCTTATATACCTTTGTCCTCATGTTCCCCATGAGTCAATCATGTGATCCTTCCCTCCTGACTTCCGATGACTCAGCCATCCTACTGTTGCTGACATAACCCTCCAGTGGCTACGCCTTATGTAATTAAAAGAGAAAAAGAGAAAAATACAGAAATCGTAACATTGAGATACCTATAAAAGTCTCATCTGTTCCTGGTTATTGCAAACCAAAGATCCTACCCCAGATTATAGGGACCACTGTGCACAGCATACCAGTGCTGGACTTATCACATGATATGTGGTACACATCTTTGGACCAGCCTCACCAGCCCCTAAGCATGTTAAATTGCCCTGGTCTAGGCCTCTGAAGGCTATACATATTTTTAGCATACTTGTAACTTCTTGTAGTCCTTGGAAGTAGCCACCACTTGGTCATGCACTTCTGAGAAAGGCCATACTCCTTAGGGGTATAGTGCAACTGGACAACTGTTCAGACCCAGTTTAGTGTAGACTCTTGAGATCCCTTTACAAAATACAAAAGTTTTGTTTATGTATTACACTGTGGGGAGGGTTTGCGGACCCCAAGTGTACTTCCCAAACAAGTGACAGGCTAACCCCTTCCTCACTTTATTCAAAATGGAAGATGACACTTTAAGGGAAATCTTGAGAAGACACAGTCTTTCAGAAAATGAAGTGGACAAGTTTTGGAATGAAGTATTTGGAGATACACCAAATCCAGAACCTCAGGGTCATATTGATTCTGACAATCCAGTACCTCCATTAGCTACTCCCCCATCATCAGATAGCACACCCTTGATCACCAAGGAAATACATCAGTGGGAACCTGCCCCATTTCAAATCTTACAGCATAATCTGGTGACATTAAATGTCAACAACCTTTTCAACTCCAACACAGATTTCATTGGAGAAGCCACACCACCCTGGTCACCACCACCACCATCAGTTTCTACATCTTGATCATCTAGATCATGATCACTTTCCCCATTTTCATGAGCTCCAACATATCACACAATGTCAGATGCAGGGGAACCAGAAATGAACTCTGTGGAGTTACTGCAACTCCTCAATAATCAAGCAGCACTCATCAACACTCTGCAGAACCAACTTGAGCATATGCAGGGTCAAATGATTGCTGCCACTCAAGCAGCAGCATTACCACTACCACAACAACCAGCACCAGTTGTGTTAGGAGCTATGCTCAGACTAAACACAACACTCAAGCTTGCTGGTAAGTGAGCAAAGAGAAATAGAACAAAGCAATGAATGGATTTCAAGAACAACAGTAGTTGCCTGAGCAAGACAAACTATCTCGAGTCTTAGAGTAGCTACCTACTATGAGCCCTAATGCGTGACGCCATTGGCTGATTATACTGGCTGATACGTCCTGATTCTAGATTTTTCTTTTAGGAATACGATCTAGTTGTTCCTGCTCATTCCTACTGAGTGGATAAATTTTTACAGTCAAGCGGCTGATCCTGTAATAGCTCAATGCGCATGCATCCCATGGCCCCTTCGTGTAGCTCGTCAAAGGTTTTTCTTTTCAAAACACCTTTCTGTGCTTCAGTACAGAGCTGGCACTGTTTCTTCTAGTGTTCGCTCTACTTTCTTTCCCCATGATGCAATTTCCGTTGGCGTTTTGGATGCAAAAAGCCCTTAAGTCGTAGCTCTGCTTCACCAATGTGAACTGCTAATATTTTTTCCCCCCTTTTCCAATCGCTCATTGTGTTACTTCTTCTTCTGGCTTCATTTACCTCCGAAGTTTCCAACATTTTCCCGGCATCAAGAGAAACTCTATTTCTTTTCTTTCCTCCAGGTTTACAAGTGGATTATGTCGTCGGTAACCAGGTCATGTCCTAGGAATATAGCTTTTTTTCCTAACTGGATACTGCAAAACCCTAATTTCCCTCATGTTCACCAATTTTAAATCTTCAGCTGTACCATGTGTTCAACATTTGCCCATGAAGCATTCCCTTGTTCCATCTGCATTGTATACAGCGTATTGCCCTAGGCAATTCGTTTGTTTAATTTATGTTTTCAACAAACTGGTTACTGATAATGATCCTGTGCATCCGCGAATCCCAATAAACGCCTTCTCTGCTTTATCTGTTCCATTGTGTTCCATGGTGAGTAATACCAAAAACTAACGTTCATTTAGGTATTTTCCCGAATCCTTAACAAATCGCTTTATTGTTTAGCAGGGCTAACTACCACTCTGCATCTGTTTCCGTGCCTTATTTCAGGTCTTTAAATTAATCAGGACAGATTTCATCCTGCGCAATCATGAGTCCATGCTTTAGATCCCTTACGGCATTCCTCCCGACTGTTCCCAAATACATCGTACCCATCCACTGGAAGACAAGTCTGAAACCTCCCCTGTTGCACAACAGGACATTCGAATAAAATGAACTGTCCCTTACTTCGTATAGCAACTCTGCGTAGATTAACATTGAGTCTACATATTCCGTAGTACTCTGGTTCGATGATCCTTTCTCCCCAACGTTTTTGGTTTCTGCTGTTGCTCTGGCACAACCCTTACTCCGCGCGCCATCTTGTCGCCTTTTTACTTAACTCCCAATTTCTTTGAGAGTTCTTCCTTTCTGCTTCTTCATTACTTCATATCCTTTTTTAAAGTCTCAATGACCTGCCTTTCCAATAAGCTCGGGATCTCTGATTACCCGCCCTATTGCCGTTTAGCGCGTGCATTAGTCGATTTCTTTCTTTGGCTGACAAAACCAATCCGTTATGCCTTAGGGTGATGATATTCCAACCCCTCAGCAATAACCCTATATTCGTGGGCGTTTCGAACAACGCCTGTCGAATTTCGGACTCTGGTGTGAATCCCTTTAACACTTCAATAAGTGTCTCGTATGCCAATTGTTCTTGGCGTTCCTTTAATTCCCAACGTCGTTGCTTGAGAATTTTCTCTTGTCGCTGTCTGCGGGCATGTTCCTCCGCCTGTCGTTGTTGTTCTTTCAGGTTATCAACCCGAAGTGACGTATCGGCTTTTCGACACAAACCGACGCTGGCGAACGTCTGCTTCACCAGCCTTTGTTCCTTGAGCCATCGCTTATAGGCTCGTACATGAGCGTTTCGTTGACGCTCGTCGACCCGTTCAATGACCGACGTGACTTCCTCTCGAAGTCCTTGTACCCAGTCTACCTCGTAGACCTTCCCGATCTCAATCAGGGTAACATTCGCATTTGGTAGAATGTATTTAAACCTGCACTCCATTGCTGATTCCTTATGTCCAATATATGCGGCAAAAAGGATGGAGTAACTTCAACTATTTCTGCCTCTCAGCCCTGCAGACAATAGTCTCTTCGTCGGCAACCAATGGATGACGCTCTCAAGTAGAGAGGATGTTGCCTTTATGTAGAATTCCGATACTGACCCAAAGAGTGTGGTACCCGGGGCTTCACTAGAGTGTCCTCGTGCTCAGTTCAAAGAACCGATACGTGATTGGTGTCTCTAGACTGTACTCCTTGATATACGGCACACTCAATGGATTGTCTTTGTTGTCGGCCAACGGCAGTCAGGCTCGGTCCGTACTGGTGCACCTACACCACGTAGAGACAAAGGTCCTCCCGACTGTTTTGTCGCCTAGACCTCGGTTTTCAATCGCCGCACTATTGGACTCGCCGACGCTGCCACTACAGCCAAGGGCATGCTCTGTCACAATAGCCGTTTATTGCCAAGTGCTGTAACGGAAGAGATTCGACGTCGAGTAAGGCGTAGTCGACGTTGATGGGAGAACAGCCACGTGTGACGGTGACTGGCGATGATTTGAAATAGTGTGACTTCAACTAGCTAGTCTAGCAGGTTGTTGTCAAGTAACAATTGTGGTTGAAAGACACGTCGACAACACTTGAGCGAGTGGTGTCAAGTGCCTCGTGAAACGATGAGGGTGAGTTCAAAGATCGAGATATGTAGGAGCTACGCTCAGACTAAACACAACACTCAAGCTCGCTGTTAATGAGCGAAGAGAACTGAGAACGAAGTAATGAATAATTCAAGAACAAACGTAGTTGCCTGAGCAAGACAAACTATCTCGAGTCTTAGAGTAGCTACCTACTACTAGCCCTCCTTATATACTCCACTAATCCTAACCTAACTCTGGCCCTACCGTCTCCCTCATTCCCTACTGTGCACTGCTGTGCCTCTGCCTCTCTGCCTCCTCACGTCTCATCCTTCATGTCCGACTCATGGTTCGCTTATGTAATCTCCAAGATAAGATCCTGATAAGATCTTCGAAACCCCGATAAGGATTTCCATCCTGATGTGATAACGATAAGATAAAGATAAGATCTTTAGATAAGATCGAATCTGTATCGAGCCTTGATCCTGTCGTCCAAGTCCATGATCCAACTCCAATAGAGTCTTACTGTCGGTCTTCGCCTTTGTGTATGCGAGTCTTCATCCTAGCTGCCTCTACGCCTTAAGAGATCCAATGGTGTTGTCATAACACCCTTCATGCTAGGTGATCCTTGTCGTCTACTATCGCCTTTGACTATTGCCCTTGATAGATCCGCTAGGCCTATACGTTGGCTCTTCCGGCCACTATCCTTGGGTTGCGATTGTCTTCCCACTCTGGCCTATACGTCGGCTCGACTGTGGTGGCTTTACCAATGCTCTGTCTCTCCTCCTCTGTACAACTTGATAAGGCAGCTGTACTCCTGCCATCGTTGGTGAGTATACGCCCTACGCCTTGCGTTATAGATAAAATGAGATACGCCGGATAAGCGTCGAATGCGTCGAAACGTCGAACTCAGGGGTTGGTTCGTAACACGTAGGTGTTATTACTCACCAAACCATGCAGGAGTACAGCTGCCTTATCAAGTCTGTACAAGGAGGGACACAGCATTGCAAAGCCACCACAGTTGAGCCAATGTATAGGCCAGAGTGGGAAGACAATCGCAACCCAAGGATAGTGGCCAGAAGAGCCAACATATAGGCCTAGCAGATCTATCAAGGGCAATAGTCAAAGGTGATAGTGGACAACAAGGATCACTTAGCATGAAGGGTGTTATGACAACACCATTGGATCTCTTAAGCCATAGAGGCAGCTAGGATGAAGACTCATATACACATAAGGCAAAGGCAGACAGTAAGACTCTACTGGAGTTGGATCATGGACTTGGACGACAGGATCAAGGCTTGATACAGATTCGATCTTATCTAAAGGTCTTATCTTATCTTATCGTTATCACATCAGGATGGAAACCCTTATCGGGTTATCGAAGATCTTATCAGGATCTTATCTTGGAGATTAACATAAGCAGACCATGAGTTGGACATGAGATGAGCATGAGGAGGCAGAGGAGGAGAGGCACAGCAGTGCACAGTAGGGAATGAGGGAGATGGCAGCAGGAGTTGGTTAGGATTAGTGGAGTATATAAGG
>JAENRT010000489.1:0-13428 GCA_032173475.1 Amanita phalloides
GAGATCAGAGGAGGATGAGCGCGACGATGAGAAGAGGAGCGCTCAAGATCGTTCAAAATGACGAGGGCAAAGATTCCGATTAATTGGGAACTAAAGAAAGAGACGATACATGAGGGTTTATATATGTTTCTAGAGACAATGAGAACGAAAAAGGAAAGGAGCTGTAACAAGCTGAGAAAGGAAATGTGAGAGGTAGTTACGACAGCCGAGGGCTGTCCATGGCGCGGCAGTAGATATGAAGTTAATAAGAAATGTCGTTATGTTGCAATGCATCACGCGTAACAGAAACTTCATCGATGACGAAATAACACTAAACCTAGTCAAAGAAAAACTGAAACAACAATTAAAGTTCGAAACACAATGGAACAATTACCTTAATTGAATGATCACGCACTATGTCCTAATCATTATTTGATTGAAGGCAAACACCACAGTATCGATTCCTTATCACTAAACTGGTGATCAGAAATTAATACTCGGAATACCTTGGCTGGAGAAAAAACCCAACAATCGATTGAGAAATAAAACGATTCATTTTATTAATGAAGAAAGAAGACAAAAAACAATATGGCAGATGGCACTTGACACTAAACAATGGGGAGAAGACGAATACTGGATCAGAGTAAAGACTCACCCCTCGACAAGCGCGATGGTCATCATTTTTATCAGAATTTGACCTAAGGATCGAGCATGTACCTGGGAGAAAATGTTTTGAGGCGATGCACTCTCTGCGCAGACCCGAATGCATGGGAAATTCAGAACAACAAGATGACATAGTAGTCCTCCTGGCAGAATGGTTCATTTGACTCATTAATGACCATTTAGCCAGTGACATTAAGAAAGCAATGGCAACGGACAACTTTGGTCGCATTTTGGTCGAAGTAACCCAAACACATCATGCTCCACCGATAAAATCCAAATTACAAGATTGGACGCATATCGATGGCATTGTCTATTATCAAGGGAAGACCTATATACCTGATCAGATGAATCTTCGCACATCATTAATTAAAGACATCCATGAAACACCCTCGTCTGGACATCCTGGTCAGTTTAAGACATTAGAACTATTAAAACGCGACTACTGGTGGCCAGGAATGGCTAGACAAACTAGACAATGGGTCGAAGGCTGTGCTCTATGTCAACAAATGAAAGTCAATACTCACCCAAATGCTCCAGCATTATACCCAATTCCGTCCAAATCTACTCGTCCTTTCCAACAAGTTACACTCGACTTCATTACCGATCTACCCATTTCAGAAGGCTTTGACTCTATCCTGGTCACGGTGGACCATGGTCTTACGAAGGGGGTAATTTTCACACCCTGTAAGAAAACTATCAACACCCTGGAACAGCAGATATCTATATTTCTGAAATCTTCAAACGATTTGGACTTCCTGACGTCCTCATCTCTGATCGAGGCCCCCAATTCGCAGCAAAAGTCTTCCAAGAAATTCGCAAAGCGTTGAGAATCGATCATAGGATGAGCACAGCATATCACCCTCAAACAATTGGCAAACCAGAGCGAGTCAATCAGGAGCTCAAGATATATCTCCGGATGTTCTGTACAAATGAACCTCACAAATGGAAATCATTCCTTCCTATTGCAGAATTCGCACACAACAATCGATATCACGACACTGTAAAGGCATCCCCATTTCAACTAATGTATGGGACAGATCCAATCACTATTCCAACAGCCTCAGTCAGAATGAATACACCCGCTGCTGAGAACCGCCTACAACTGCTACAAAAAGCAAGACAAGAAGCGCTAGCAGCACATGAACTAGCTCGACAAATGGTTGCTGCTTGAAACAGAGACAAATCAATTAAACTCAAAAAAGGCGACAAAGTCTGGCTTGACAACAGGAACCTGCACATTCCCTATGAATCAAGGAAACTAGCACCGAAACGTGAGGGACCCTTCGTAATTGAACAAGTCATGGGACCAGTGACATACAAACTGAAACTTCCAAAACAATGGTGAATTCACCCCGTGTTTCATGCCTCACTTCTCATGCCCTACAAGGAAACGGATATACATGGACCAAACTATGTGAAACCACCTCCTGAGGTCATAAACAGACAAGAAGAATTTGAAGTAGAAGCAATTCTCACACACCAACGGCATGGCACAGGGTACCATTACCTAGTGAAATGGAAGGGGTATGGACCAAACGACAACTCGTGGGAACCCGAACGCAACCTGAGTAATGCTGCGGAAATCCTTCTGCAATATAAGAAGAGAAGACGGTTGTAAAACACCTTCATGACACGATATTTCAACCACAGAGACTTGAAGCAAACCCATCTCATAAACAAACGACATGCTGCCCCCCACTCTCGCTACGCTATCAACTGAAAGAACTGTGGGAATCTGCGTCATGTATTTTTCCTGGACCCACATTCACATCATTCCCTTCGAAGATGACATTCTCATCCTACTAGAATGCCGTCAATTCATCGTATTGTCTGTATCAAACATGGACCCCGAATATCCACATGCCCTAAGAAACGCCATCAACTAAACACTCCATCCGTCTGGTTGACCCTAGTTCGAAACCAGAGACACGACGAAATATGGCAAATACTGAATGCTGCCATTACCATTGATAACTGGCTGAGTTACCGAGACTTCGCAAGAAGTAAGGACGACGTCTTCAAAGCCAGATATCTCTACTACTTGTTTCCTCAAAAGGTCGTCTTCAGGAACCCGTCAATTCCCACACATCAGGAAACCCTCAGATCGATGATCCTGGACGCGGAATTACTTCGCACCCTCACTAAGGAACTAGAAGAAGCGGCGATAGACGATCGGTCAGACCCTGATCCATGGGAAGATCTCCTATTCATGTAAAGTCGAATTCCCAGTGTCCGACACCAAGACCAGAGTTTATACTATAAAAATGATACCCAACCTCAGCTCAATCCTAACAAACTCATCACCTACACAAAATGTTGTTTTTCGTCCTCGTCCTCTACGTCCTCACCATCTCCTTCCTCATCAGCGCCCACTGGTGTGTAAACCTGTCCCTTGCTGCCTACAACGAGGACCGCCCCCTCGAGGTCTTCATGACCACCACCATCACCAACACCACCAACGACGAGGATCTCCACGTCCACCCCGCCAAGCTACCACCCCCACCACCGAACCCACCACCCCATCGCCGAACTCACCCCCCCTCATCGTCCCGACCCCGGAACACCACCCTCGAAAATGTCAGCAACGCCCTCGCCCTCCTTGTCCTCCAATACAACCTATTCGCTGAGCCCCTCGATGTTTACACCACCCTGACGCTACAAACCGACCCCCATCTCCTTTCCTACGATGAACAGGACACCACGCTCGAACAAGCGTGGCAACTAAAAAGGTCAATCGAGACCTTACAATGGCGGGTCGAAACGGCCGCAAAAGACATCGAAAACATCGCCAAGTGGCTTGAGTCTCGGCAAGACCATGGCTGGACATCCTCTGGCTGGTAGAAGTCGGTGACTTCTTGCATACAAAGGGGGTAATGTTATGGTGATGATTGCAACGTAACGGACGTTTCCTATTTTTATCTCATTACTCATATCTACTGCGCATGGACAGCCTCTCTTTTCATAATTACCTTCACATTTCCTTTCTCAGGTCGTTACAGCTTCCCTTCCTTTTTCGTCTTCATTGTTTTCTAAAAGTATATAAACCCTCATGTATTGTTCTCTTCTTTAGTTCCAATTTAATCGAATCTTGCCCTTGTCATTTTGAACGGCCTTGAGCGCTCCTCTTCTCATTGTTGTGCTCGTCTGCCTCTGTCCTTCATCATCATCAGACTAGATGTCAGAACCTTTGTCCAGTAGACTGGGAACAGACCGAGACTCTGTTTGTCACTGTCGACTTAGAATGAATTGCATCAAGGACATCAATCTTAACAACTAGTACTTGCCACAGAATGCACATGAGGTCTGCCCTCCTTGGCAAGATGGCCGATCGCTCCCTCCATGATCAACTTCCATTCTTCATCGCTCATTGTCTTGAACGTTTTGACAAAGAGGGTTGCATGGCAAATGTGCTTGGTGCATTGTTTGTCTTTCTGATCGTGCTCAAACTTGTCACCAAAGTTTTCCTTTGAGAACTTGGGGGGCGTCTTTGGGAGCACACCCATCTTCCAAAGTTCGAATGCCCAGCCAACCTAAAGAAGTTGGTAGAAACAAATTACTATTAACTATAGAACGTACCGCTTGCATTAATAAGATCAATGCGCCAATGGGTCTTTCATTCATGAGATCCTCGATTTCAATCTTGCTGAGGTATGTGAGGTGGGAGACTGCAAAGGTATAGAGAACGAGGTCACTTTGCCCAAAGCCCTAAGAAAACAGTTGAAAACGATCCAATCAACTGACAAGAACGTACTCGTCTTTGCGTGGGATCCTCATTCCATTGGGACCATTGATATTGGAACGTCTTGTATGTATACTCCGGAGTGACCTTGAGCTCCGTGCTATCCAGATGCAACTTGACTTCTTTGACAATGCTCTCTGGTGTTGTAAGATTGTTGCTCTCCAACAGACCCTTGATGGTTTGCATGGCATTGGTCACAAAATGGTTGTGCCAGGACTCAAGGCATGCTTTCATCTGGTATAAAGGTAGTATCTAGTAGCTTGAGACAATGACATAAAAGAAATGATGAACCAATTGATACCATGCATTATCTTCTGCCACTTTATAGCCTTTACCTGGGAAAGTTTGTTCAATGATTGCTTGTACATCTTCAACTCCGAGCATGGCCCATGGTTTGAGTATTCCTACTTTCTTATGCACCTCTGTCATTACAATGGTCTTGAAGAGGGATTCCGTTTGGGTATGATCTGGGAGGTGAGTGAGCTTCCAATTCTTGTCCCCATTACGTGCTTCCTTCATATTTTTGGGTGGCACCTCAGGATTCGCTTCAACCTTGATCATTGACTATGCAAGTGAGTTGCGTAACATCACCCAGAGTGAAATGGAACTCAACATATGATCCTGAAGCCTTGGCTGCACGTTTCTGATTGGATTTGATGGCAAGCTCCTTGACTTGATCAGTCTCGTTGTCTCCAACTAATCCACCATATTGGAACATGTTGTTGTCATTGTCATTCCTGGAACTGTTCTTCTTCTTTCCCTTGTTCTTCACACTGGCTTTCCAGCCCTTGTTGATGCCATCTTTGTGCCCCTTCTTTGACTTGGTTCATACGGCACTGGGAAGATGTGATGTCGTGGGAGTAAAGATACAAATGCGGTAAACTTACTCATTGATATTGGTAATCTCCACTGCCTTTCGCTTGCTGGCAGTGATTGCTGGCATGCCCAATACTGTCTTCATTGTTTGCCTGGCTATCACTTCTTTGTGACCACACTTCTTCTTCCTCATCTGATCATCCTCAGATTCTTCATTCTCAGTCTCACCACCATCATCAGAGTCTGGGTCTGACTCGTTACTGGAGTTGGCATACTCATCTGTGGGAAGACAAATTAAAATTAAACGTTCATCAGTGCATATACCACTTACCCCCAGAACCATCTTCACCTGACTCCACATCATAGACAACTGATTTTGCATTCTTCCTTACCTTGCAAGGTTTTCGCTTTCGACACACATCTGCATTGTTATTGTCATTGTCATTGACGACGAATTCTGTTTCTTTAGAGCTTATTTTCTTTCCGAACACCACTTTATGAGCATGAGAAGTGAGAGGTAAGTGGTTCTCAGCACATATAGCCAGATATACTAATAAAATTACTTACCAGCCTTCTTTTTCTTGGGATGACAGCTTTCTTTCTCATTCTCGTTGCTCTCAACTTCAATCAAGTCAGGATCTTTTTGGCATATAGTTGCTCATCATGCTTACTTGGATCTCTAGTGTGCTTCGGATGACGATTTTCTTTCTCGTGCTTGTTGCTCTCAACTTCAATCAGGTCAGGAATTTTGTAGCATATAGTTGCTCATCATGCTTACTGGGGTCTCTAGTGCGCTTCTGGCTTTCCTTGCTTGCCCGCTGTCAGGCCTCATCTTCCTGTCACTGTTGAGCTTCATCTTCCTTACGTTGCTTATCCTCGATGGCAGCCACGTTGTCAATGGCCTTCTCACATTGCTTTGACTCTTCAGCTTCTATTGCCACGGCTTTCTCATGGGATTCTTCAACTTCTTGATGGGTGCACTGCGGAGTTGGCATATCGGGAACTCCAGGATGCGCATCCTTGTTTCTGGGCCAAGTTGTTATAGTTGAGAGCACAACAAACTTGGGAGGCATGGCAGGGATCTGATGATGGAGAGAGATAGACGATGATAAAGAGAGATATGGAAAAGTGGGGACTTTACATTAATATTTGTGGTTGACACATGATGCTGTCATTACCATTCAGGAAATTCGACTTCTCTCAATTGCAGTATGCTGCATGCACCCAAGTTCAAGCCTTGTAACATACCCTGTCGTGCCCCTCGATGCAATCGCTTTTTTACAAATTAGGCAGGGTTAACAAGACACATGAAGACTCATCCACCTCATACAAGAAACCCAGTGCAAATTCAGCCTGAGCGCCGGCAGGACTTTGGCGATGCACCACCTCCAGCACCAGAGGATCACCCATCTGACAATGAGGATGATTCCTTTGAGAATCAACCATTTGACCAGCCGGATGACTGGCAGGATCCCCCTTCTGCCCACATCAAAACTAAAGCAGCTGAGGATGTGTGCATGCACCCACATATCAACAGTAAGTGAATCATCTACTAAATTTTTTATATACTAACATGACTATAGGCCACCCATGCGATCCTACTGGCGCATTTTTACCCGCAGGTTCTCCACCATTACCTTGGAACGATGTGTTAGGAGCTACGCTCAGACTAAACACAACACTCAAGCTCGCTGCTCGACGTCGAATCTCTTCCGTTACAGCACTTGCGCGACAACGGCTATTTGTGACAGAGCACGCCTTGGGTAGTGGCAAGCGTCGGCGAGTCCAAATAGTTGCGGCGATCGAAGACCATGGTTAGGCAACAAAACAGTTGGGAGACCTCGTCTCTACTGGTGTAGGTGCACCAGTAGACGATCGAGGCCTAACTGCCGTTGGTCAACAACCGAAGACAATCCCATCTAGCGTGCCGTACACAACAGTATCTAGAGATACCAATTACGTATCGGTTCTTTGAACTGAGCACGAGGACACTCTAGTGAAACCCCGGGTACATTGCTTTTGGGTCAGTATCAGAATTCTGTATTTAAAACAACATCCTCTCTACTTGAGAGCGTCATCATTGTTGCCGACGAAGAGACTATTGGTCTGCAGGGCTGAGAGGCAGAAATAGGTTTTGAAGTTACTCCATCCTTTTTGCCCGCATATATCAGGCCTAAGGAATCAGCAATGGAGTGCAGATTTAAATACATTTCTACCAAAAATGCGAAATGTTACCCTGATTGAGATCGGGGAGTCTACGAGGTTAGGACTGGTACAAGGACTTCGAGAGGAATTCACGTCGGTCATTGAACGGCGTCGACGAGCGTCACGAAACGCTCATGTACGGAGCCTATAAGCGATTGGCTCAAGGAACAAAGGCTGGTGAAGCAGACGTTCGCCAGCGTCGGTTTGTGTCAAAAAGCCGATACGTCACTTCGGGTTGATAACCTGAAAGAACAACAATGACAGGCGGAGGAACATGCCCGCAGACAGCGACAAGAGAAAATTCTCAAGCAACGACGTTGGGAATTAAAAGAACACCAAGAACAATTGGCATACGAGACACTTATTGAAGTGTTAAAGGGATTCACACCAGAGTCCGAAATTCGACAGGCGTTGTTCGAAACGCCCACGAATATAGGGTTATTGCTGAGGGGTTGGAATGTCATCACCCTAAGGCATAACGGATTGGTTTTGTCGGCCAAAGAAAGAAATCGACTAATGCACGTGCTAAACGGCAATAGGGCGGGTAATCAGAGATCCCGAGCCTATTGGAAAAGGCAGGTCATTGAGACTTTAAAGAAGGATATGAAGTCAATGACAGTAGCAGAAAAGGAAGAACTCGCCCAAGAAGTTGGGAGTAAGAAAAGGCTCAAGGAATGCGCACGGAGTAGGAGTTGTCCAGAGAAGCAGACAGAAATTAAACGTCGGGAGAGAGATCATCGAACCAGAGTACTACGGATATGTTAGACTCAAATGTTAACCTTACCAGAGTGCTATACGAAGTAAAGGGACAGTGTCATTTTCATTCGAAATGTACCTGTTAGTGCAACAAGGGGAGGGTTTCAAAACTTGGTCTTCCAAGTGGATGTACGACGTATTTGGAACAGTCTGAGGAGATCGCCGTACAGGGATCTAAAGCAATGGACTCATGGAATGCGACAGAATGAAATTGTCCTGAATTAATTAAAAGCCTGAATAAGGCAACGGAACAGATGCAGAGTGGTACTAGCCCTGCTAAAACAAAAGCGATTTGTAAGGACTTCGGAAAATACCAAATGAATGTTAGTTTGGTATAAGCACCATGACACAATGGAACAGATAAATGCAGAAGCATTATTGGATTCCGGATGCACAGGATCATGTATCAGTACACAGTTTGTTTGAAAAACATAAATTAAACAAACGACAATTGCCTAGGGCAATACCTGTATACAATGCAGATGGAACAAGGAATGCTTCAGGCAATGTTGAACACATGGTACAGCTGAAGATTAAAATTGGCGAACATGAGGAGATTATGGAGTTTGCAGTATCCCAGTTAGGAAAAACAGATATATTCCTAGGACATGACTGGTTGCGACGTCACAATCCACTTGTAAACTGGAGGAAGAAAGAAATAGAGTTTTCTCGATGCCTGGGAAAGTGTTGGAAAACTTCGGAGGTAAACGAACCAGAAGAAGAAGTTAACACAATGGAGCGGTTGGAAGAGGGGGAAAAATTGTTAGCAGTTCACATTGGTGAACCAGAGCTACGATTAAGGGCTTTTGCATCCAAAGCCACGGAAATCGCATCAGGGGAAAAGAAAGTGGAGCGAACACTAGAAGAAACAGTGCCAGCTCATTACCTGAAGCACAGAAAGGTGTTTGAAAAGAAAACCTTTGATGAGCTACCACCAAGGAGGCCATGGGATCATGCCATTGAGCTATTACCGGGATCCAAACCCCTTGACTGTAAAATTTATCCACTCAGTAGGAATGAGCAGGAACAACTAGATGTATTCCTAAAAGAAAATCTAGAATCAGGACGTATCACGCCAAGTAAATCACCAATGGCGTCACCATTCTTTTTTGTCAAAAAGAAAGATGGAACCTTGAGACCAGTTCAGGACTATAGGAAGCTTAATGAGATGATGATTAAAAACCGATATCCTCTTCCTTTGATTGGAGAATTAGTGGACAAATTGTCAAAAGCAAAAATCTTTTCGAAAATGGACATTCGTTGGGGCTACAACAATGTCAGGATAAAAGAAGGAGATGAGTGGAAGGCGGCATTTAGGACCAATAGAGGACTATTTGAACCGCTGGTGATGTTCTTTGGATTAACAAATTCCCCGGCAACCTTCCAGACAATGATGAATGATATATTTAGAGAAGAGATTGCAAAAGGATGGGTCGTTATTTACATGGATGATATTCTGGTCTTCTCAAAGACGCAGAAGGAACATGAAAATCATGTCAATCAGATCTTGGCCAAGTTAGCAGAACATAAACTTTCCTTGAAAACCGGAGAAGTGTTGGTTTGACAAAGCGGAAATCGATTTCCTTGGACTAGTCATTAGTCAGGATGCAATCAAGATGGAAAAAGGCAAAGTAAAGCCATAGCGAACTGGCCGATTCCCAAGTCAAAGAAGGAACTTCAGCAGTTTTTGGGTTTTATAAATTTCTATCGGCGATTTGTGCAAGGCTTTGCAAAAACAGCCAAACCATTAACAAAGCTAACAGGCAAGGTGGACTGGGAATGGACACAATTCCAACAAGAGGCTTTTCAGGGACTGAAAAACCTTATTAGGGAGGAAGTAGTTCTCAAAATTCCTGATGATGAAGGACAATTTCGTGTCGAGGTGGACGCATCAGATTTCGCACTAGGCGGAATACTGTCCCAGGAGGGAAAGGATGGACTCTGGAGACCAGTGGCATTCATTTCAAAATCATAAATGAAGCAGAACGAAACTACGAGATCTACGACAAAGAAATGCTCGCAGTTATGCATTCGTTTTATGAATGGTCACACTATCTAAAAGGAGCCAAACGAACAGTAGAGGTTTTGACGGATCACCAAAACCTCACATACTTCAGAAAGCCGCAGAATCTCAATAGGAGACAAGCGCGATGGGTGACAGATTTACAAGAGTATAATTTTGTCATCAAACATAGATCGGGAAAGTCGAACTCAAAGGCGGATATCCTTTCTCGAAGAGCAGATCATCATCCGGGAGGACCGGATAATGAAGGAGTAGTATTGTTAAAGGAAGATCTCTTTGTGAGATTATATGATGATGACGATGCCATAGAGGACGTAATCGGGAGAGTAAAAAAGATCTCTCGACGACAATGGGAAACACAGGTTCAGAAGGGACTAGCGGACAAAGATCCAAATTTTAAGCTGAAAGACGGACTGGTTACATGGAAGAACCGGATATATATCCCTACCATAGTCAAATACAGGGAATCAATCATGGGGATTCATCATTCGTGGGGACATCCAGGAGTTGCAAAAACACTGGAACTCATAACGAGACAGTTTTGGTGGCCTAATATGCGCAAGGACATTGAGAAGTTTATCGCAGGTTGTGAAGTATGCCAGCGGGTTAAGCCGAATCGACAAAAGCGTGCAGCACCATTAAAACCCAATGAGGTACCACAGGAACCATGGCAAATCATCTCAGTAGATATGATGGGACCGTTACCAGAGTCAAAGGGAAACGATGCTGTCTTAGTTATAGTGGATAGGTTCACCAAGAAATCCTATTTCCTTCCCACTACTACAACGGTCACTTCACAAGGGATTGCAGTGCTATTCAGGGATAATGTCTTCCGAGAGCATGGACTGCCAAGAAAAGTCATCAGCGATAGAGGACCACAATTCGTGTCACGGTTCATGACGGACTTGTATGGAATGCTGGGGGATTAAGGGAAATCCATCAACAGCATATCACCCACAGACAGATGGACAAACGGAGAGAGTCAATCAGGAAGTAAAAGCATTTCCTGTCTATGTTTGTCAACAATCGTCAGGACAATTGGAGTGATTGGTTGGCAGTGGCTCAATTCTGTCACAATGACAGAGTACATTCATCCACGGGATTCACACCATTCTTCATGAACTATGGGCGACATCCAAACAAGGGTCTAAATCCTACATACCAACCCAAAGTAATAGCGGTTGAAGAGTTAGCACAGGAAGTGAAAAAGGTACATGAAAAGGCAACTCAATCTCTGGAAAAGGCAGCAGATACTATGAAACGACAATATGATGAAACTCGTCAGGTGTCGCGAGAGTATAAGCAAGGAGATAAGGTGTATCTAAGCACAGAAAACCTTCCTACGCTACGCGTAACAAAAAAGTTGGATGGCAAGTTTGTAGGACCACTGGAGGTAATAGGAAAAGTCGGAGCAGCAGCGTACCGTTTAAAAATTCCCAAGTCATGGAGGATATACAATGTGTTCAATGAGGTTTTGCTAAAACCGTACAAAGAACCCGTGTTCCCTAGACAGAAGGAGAAAGCAGCGGCTCGAAAAGAAGCTCAGATGGTGGAAGAGTCAAAAGATGAGGAGTACGAGGTGGAGGAAATTTTAGACAGTCGTGTCAGTGGCAGAGGAGGAGGAAAATTGGAATACCTGATCAAATGGCGAAATTATCCACGGGAGGAGTCATCTTGGGAACCAGCACTCAATGTTACAAACGCAGTGCAAAAAGTTAAGAAGTTCCACAAAGAAAATCCTTCCGCGCCGAGGGCAATTCAGAAGCGAGAAATGAAGTTTCATCGCTATACGAATTATACCAAGCCACAGGTATCAAAATCACTCTTTGGTTGGGAAGACGGCAAGTTTGAAAGAGAATATTTGGAGAAGTTGGAAAGAAATTGGAAAAGATGGAAGGGAGACCGACGACCCATTTATGAGGAAGTCGACAAGGATGGGACATTCTCAAGAAAGAGGAAAATCCCAACAGTGCAACTGAAAAAACAAACGGTGGCACCACAACATACAGACAGAAGGTCTGTACCTCTATAAAGGAAAAGAGAGGGAAATACCGCAGGAGGCAAGATGGAACCCGAGGAACGACAACCGGAGTAATGGATACATCATGTTCAACGATGAACAACTCCCGGAAGGACGCGAGGCGCGATATCGAAGTAGACGAACCTCAGAGTGAAACATTGGAGGGAGTCTGACGACGACAAATCGGATTGTGATTACAGTCATGCATACGAAGACTGTCACATGGAAATGGGAGGAGGAAGCCATGAAGATGAAGGACCTGTGTCTCTCGGACTTTTTTCAGTAGGTATAGTTTTTCTTTTTCAGGTTTTAGGACGTTATGAATAGGCTTCAGGAGGGCCTATGGACGAGATCACGGATCAAGCAAAACCAAGACGCGTGCATTCATGAGGACATGAATCTTAAGGGGGTGATGTTACGAACCAACCCTGAGTTCGACGCTTCGACGCATTCGACGCTTTATCCAGCCGTTATCCATTTTTATCTATAACGCAAGGCGTAGGCGGTATACTCACCAAACAATGGCAGGAGTACAGCTGCCTTATCAAGTTGTACAGAGGAGGAGGGACAGAGCATTGGCAAAGCCACCACAGTCGAGCCGATGTATAGGCCAGAGTGGGAAGACAATCGCAACCCAAGGATAGTGGCCGGAAGAGCCAACGTATAGGCCTAGCGGATCTATCAAGGGCAATAGTCAAAGGCGATAGTAGACGACAAGATCACTTAGCATGAAAGGTTGTTATGATAACACCATTGGATCTCTTAAGGCGTAGAGGCAGCTAGGATGAAGACTCGCATACACAAAGGCGAAGGCCGACAGTAAGACTCTATTGGAGTTGGATCATGGACTTGGACGACAGGATCAAGGCTCGATACAGATTCGATCTTATCTAAAGGTCTTATCTTATCTTATCGTTATCACATCAGGATGAAATCCTTATCGGGTTATCGAAGATCTTATCAGGATCTTATCTTGGAGATTACATAAGCGGGACCATGAGTCGGACATGAGGATGAGCGTGAGGAGGCAGAGAGGCAGAGGCACAGCAGTGCACAGTAGGGAATGAGGGAGAGGTAGCAGGAGTTGGGTTAGGATTAGTGGAGTATATAAGGAGGCTCGGGAGAGTAGCTACTCTAAGACTCGAGATAGTTTGGTCTGCTCAGCCAACTACCGTTGTTCTTGAATCCATTCATTACTTCATTCTCAGTTCTTCTTCGCTCACTTAG